>CABHPH010000221.1:0-10862 GCA_902168325.1 Peromyscus nudipes
TCACAGAGATCCCATTACCTAGCAGGTGCTGGGATTAAAGGCATGTGCCACCACCACCCAACTTCAGTACCACATTTCTAAACCCTAGAAACAGCCTTAAATATTTCAATGTCATGCTCTCACTTAAAATAGTTAATAGGAGGAGGAGGCAGCAATGATTTTATATGATTTTTATGATTGAATAATAGAAGTTTTTTTCATTCACATTTCTGAAAATTATCTGAACATAAATGTGATAGTATGATCACGATTATCACACCTTACTTCCATATAACACAGTGCCCCATTATTTCTCTCTAGAATCCTGTGAGATTGCTGTTATTGTTTCACTAAGCAATGGCATTAGTCAAGGTTGAAGAAATTGAAGGTTGCCAAATTAAATAACTCTCAGCTATTTTCCTGTAGTCTGCCAGGAAACCTTTCTAGCCCACAGTTTCCTCATTGCATTCTTTACTTCTGCATTTCTCAGAGTGTAAATCAGAGGGTTAAGCATGGGAGTGATAATGGTGTAAAATACAGCCACCATCTTATCCTCTGAGAAGGTAGTGTCAGGCCGCATATACATGAAAGTACATGGACCGAAAAAGATGATGACCACAGCAATGTGGGAACCACAGGTGGAGAGAGCTTTGCGTCTGCCTTCTGCTGACTGCTTTCTCAGAGACACCAGAATAACTGTGTATGAGATTAGTAAGATAACAAAACTGACCAGTGTAATGGTACCACTGTTGGCTGTCACAACAACACCAACAATGTAGGTGTCTGTGCAGGCGAGTTTCAGGACAGGGTGTACATCACAGAAGTAGTGATCAATCTCATTGGGCCCACAAAAGGGGAGCTGTACCACCAGAGCCACTTGGATAATGGAGTGAAAGAACCCACCCACCCATGTTCCCAGCAACATCTTGTTACATCTGTCCCGGTCCATGATCGTCATGTAGTGGAGGGGTTTACAGATGGCCACATATCGATCATAAGCCATGACGGTAAGAATGAAGATCTCAGTGCAGCCAAAGAAATGAGCCCCAAAGAGTTGTACCATGCACCCCACATAGGAGATAGTTTTTTTCTTCACTAACAGGTCAACGATCATCTTGGGTGCTGTGACTGAGGAGTAGCAAATGTCCACAAAAGATAGAAAGTTGAGGAAGAAATACATGGGGGACTTGAACAGATTGCCAGTGCAAACCGTGAGCATAATGAGGAGATTTCCCAGCACTATGACCACGTAAAAGAAGGAAAACACCATAAAGCATACTTCTTCCACTTCTGCGTTCTGAGAAAGACCCAAGAAAATGAATTCAGTGACATTGTTTACTCCTGTGGAATAAGATCTTGAAGCCATATTCCCAAGAGTATGTTAAATTACCTGAAATAAAAATGAAAAAGACCATCAACATTCATTTCTATTTCATAACAAATGAAAAATTATAGAGGCTAGAGGTGGAAGGTGAGATTTTATGTCTTCCATACTCAGGCTTCAGTTTAAATGCATCTGTTCTCATCAACTTACCTCAGTGTTACATCCCCATGCTCTTTTAAATTCAAATGAGAAGTGAAGTCCAAAGGCTTAAGGCTAATTCTTGTAGTCTCAAATGACACCTGAAGAACTCCCCTCCTCTTCTTTTTAAAATTTATGCATCAGCTTCTAATGTATTTGGATCTTTTCTATAAAATTACTATTAAATTTCAAATAAACTTCTCTCTGGAGTATCAGCAAATGCTCGTTGAATTCTTTAAATGAAAATGGGGCTGCAATTTTTATACGGAAATGAGAGTGTTTGCTCAGATTTGCCCTGCTTCATACTGCCCTGTCTCAGTGTCATATCTGCTCAGAAATCACAAGTAGCACAGCCTCAGTCACTTCTGCAGGCTTCCCTTCCCCTAAAAATTGGGTCATCATTAAGTGAAATTATGGCCACTCATCTGACCTCAGGAGTTCATTATCCCTATGTCGTGTTACAGAAAGAGACTTAAATTAGACATATTTGGTTTTGTAATAATCCCACTTTAAGCCAAATGAATCGTTTAACTTCAAAAGACCCCCCCAAAATTTATTTTTGATATAATAAACTTTTAAGTTATTATTATTTGTCATAAATTGTCACTTCTACCATGTAATCAAATCACTCCCATAAGCATAGAATAGCCACAAAATCCTGATGAAAAGGCAAAAATTAGAGAATATTCATCAATGTGATAATAATTAATGATAATAGAAGACTCTTCTGTAGATGAAGCCAGCTCTGCCTGCTTGATCAAGATGGAAGCAAAGTCCCAGGTAAATTCTTCAGCTGCAAATGGGGGTACTCCAGGATTTCTCCATAATTTCCTTAACTTGATATTTAAATGCCTACATGAAACAAAGAGAAAAACAAAACAAAAAACAAAAAAGGAAGTGCTCTGCACTTTAACATCAGCTTTTCTTTGTGCATCTTCATATAACCTGTTTCATGTTAGCTACACCATATTGCTCTATGTGGATGACTTTGAATTCCATATTTCTGGGAGAGGTTATCATTCAATTGAGCTGGAATGACTCTCAGGAGAGGACAAATTTGATTACAATAGAAGTATCTTTAGCAGTAGAGCTGCAGGCATTCTAATGGGCATCATTGATATGGAAAAGCAAATGTGGATAAGCTGTGATTAATAGAGGTTTTAAGATCCTTTCTCCAATCAATGCATGGGCATAAGTGATCCCTGTGGTGGTAAGCTGTCCTTTTGGGATCGCATCTCTCAAGGTCCACTATGTTTAATTCTTTCAGCCGCAGAACAATGCAATTTCAGCTGTCTTTTGCAGAAAGAGGAGGCCAACGAAGAGATTCTGGGAAACCATGTGCGCTGTGAATCTTAGATCTTTGTCTTAGAGTTGTAGAAAAATCACTATACGTCTGTCTCCTTTTGCGTATTGCAGATAAAAGAGGAAAGTAGACAAGAGAACAAAGGTCGTCTAATCAGATTTGGAATCAAGTTTAAACCGAAGGTTTCATGAACTGGGATTCTTTTGGTATCACACTGATTTTAAAAATAAAAATTGTTCAAAACCAATGATCTCCTATTATAGAAGTTTAGAGCAATAGTTACTGTGATTCTTGATTTGTTTATCTAGAACAGATAGATACTTACACACAAACCTGATACTGTTCCTGTACTGTCTGAAGCACAGAGGATAAGGGGAAGCACTCTTTCTCTAAGACAATGTGCATCTAAAAGACTCCTCCTCCTCTTTTCAACATTTCTAAGTTGATGTTCAGTCCAATGACTAGCATTTTCTTATTCCCATTTATAATCCACTATCTCTAAGGAACGATGCATCCCGATATGTCGTTCTCTTACCATTGTCCTTGTACTCTCATATTTCTTTATCTTGAATAAAAAGGGGGGCATTTAGATTTCATTATAAATGCAAAAAAGTGGACAACCCACCTCCTTCCACAAACATCACTTTCTTGGTTTGAGAAGAAGGATAAATCTTGCTGATAATTTTCAAATGGACTTGGACTCATATTATTTTTTTTAATCTTCTTCGTAGATAGTGTAGTAATCCTGAGTAATTATAAATAATGAATACCAGGGAATCCTTGTTCTCCTAAACACAGGGTGGTAGAACTCAGTCTTCCTTGTTCTAGGTCTTCTCATTCTCAGACTGAAATCTGTCTGAGCATTGTGCCTTTGACAATAAATGCTCTGCTTCTACTTTTATGTAGTCTGGTTAAGGAGAGGAAGGGAAACCGTAATGACCTTGGGGAGAATGTATTCCCAGAGTCTTACTCCATGGTCAAAATAAAATTGCAGACCTAAAACACACTTTAAAATCTAGTGTCTTTTGAATTTAAAACTAAATGACTATTTTAAATTTAAAGCTTAATCAATGCTCAGATCATAGCCATAATCCAGAAAAAAATTAGCAAACAGAAGTAATATTTTGATTATAACTTTATTACTTGAATTAATATACATTGATACATATATTAAATAATATGTTTATTATATTACTCAATTTATCTCATTGTTTAATTTTGAATTGCTCTACTTCTAACAAACTAAAAAAGCTATATATAAAGAAAAATAAGTAGAGAAATAGTCACTCTTAAAGTACTTGGCCAAACAAGATAATACACCTTTAATCCTAGCACTTGGGAGGCAGAGTCATAATGTTCTCTATGAGTTCAAGGCCATCCTGGTCTACATAGAGAGTTCCAGGCCAGCTACAGCTCCATAGTGAGACCCTGACTCTGATTTAAAAGAACAAACAAACAAAAGAAATAAAGAAGACTGGAGACAGAAGACAGTTCTGGAGCAGAACTGAACTGTAACAAACTAATTCACTGGAAAACTTATGGGTGTATATACCCTACAGACAGCTAAGTATCCAACAGCACCCAAGCTCTATTAAAAAGTAATTGAGAGAAAATAAAAATAATACAGAGAATAAAAAAGTACAAAATAAAAAAAGCCAGCTTTTGTCAGAGTTGTGGGGACCCTTAATGACACCTTAATTTTCTCTTTGGTTCACATGCAAAATATCCATACCACAGGTAGTAAGTAGGAAAGAGCTTTGCTTCTGGAATAAAAGTGATAAAATTTTAGGTGTCTGTTTTATTCTTATAGCATAATGTTTTGGAAGTTTACCATGCAGTTGCATTATTGGTGACTTGTTCTTATTTAGTACCAAGAGATATGCTACTCTGTAGTCATTCCCTTGTGGATATTTGGATATTTGTATTACCAGCTTATGACTATTATGAACAATACTTCTGTGAACATTTTTGTGCAATTCACATGCACATAAATTTTCAGTTCCCTTGCACTGGAACCTAAAACCGTAACCAATCTACACTACTGTAAAGTATATGCAGAGTGCCATACAGGTTCCCTCATTGTTAGTTCAGTCTCTTTGAGCCCCTATGAGCCCAGATTAGTTGATTCTGTAAATTTTCTTGTAGTGACTTTGACTGGCTCTTACAATCCTTCTTCACCCTCTTCTGCAGGATTCTCCAATGCTCAGCCTAATGTTTGTCTGTGGGTCTTCATCTGTTTCCATCAATTGCTGGATGAAGCTCCTCTGATGAAAATTGGGCTAAGAAGCAATCCATGAATGTAGCAGAATATCATTAGGCATCATCATGAAAGGACCAAGCAGATGCCACAACAGGCTGCTCAGTCTTCTCTCAGAGATCAGGCCTCAATTTCAGTTTCCTGAGACTGAGCAAGCAGTCTCTGGCAGGGCCGTGAACAAAAGACATAGATAGTCCTTGCAGTAGCTCCCTTTCTGCATGTACTCTGACAGCTCAAAGTTCAGCCAGATGTTTACTGTATGGGGCCCCTCACCAACTTAGAGTTATGTGCATGAGTCAAGGACAGAGCCTGGACCACTGAGCCAGCCCCCACAGTCAGTACGTGCTTGGCCAGCCAGCCCCCATGGTGGCTCAAGGACAAAGCCTGGGACTTGTGCTGGACTGCCCCTAAAGTGGTAATTGTAACCCCCAACCAGTAAATTCAAAGGTTACATACCCTCACCCAATTAAAGGAAACCAGGATTCCTAAGTGCAGATAAGAACTTAGACCCCTTCTTCCCAGATGGTTTTATCAGTTACAGAAACTGAAGAAAACAGAGTCAGGATATTCAACCATCTGGCAGAGGCTAAGTGGTCATAAAACATCCCAAACTTCATGGACCCCAGAAATGGGTTGTAAAACTCCTGACAGGGCAAACAGATAAGCTAAAATACGACCAAGTCCAGGCCCGGGAAAAACTGGACCAATCAAGGATGGACCCGTACTAACCCCCTCCCCTCTAAGAAATTTGATGGGTTTTGCCTATAAAAACTAACTTCCCCAAGAAAGGACAAGCTCCTCCCGGCCTCACTGCTACGAGTGAGTGCTCTGGATGAGCTTCCCTGACCATGTGGCTTGTAATAAGAATAAACCTTGCTTTTGCATTCTGTACCTAAAGTCTCCGGTGGCTTCTTTGGGGACGCAATCTGGGCATAACAATCACATTGACATTTTTTTCCCTCTAGTTGTGTTTAGTTATATCTTAGGTCTCTGTGTCATCCAGCCTGTGGGTCCTTGTTGTGGAATAATGCTTTTGAACACTGGTTTAATAAAATGGTGATTGGCCAGTAGCCAGGCAGGAAGTATAGGCAGGATAAACAGGCAAGGAGAATTCTGGGAAGAGGAAGGCTCAGTCAGGAGATGCCAGCCTGCTGTCCAGGGAGCAGCATGTAATGGCACACAGGTAAAGCCATGAATCACGTGGCAACATATAGATATTAACAGAAATGGGCTGAGTTTAAGTGTAAGAGCTAGTCAGTGGTAGGCCTGAGCTAATGGCCAAGCAGTTTTCTTTAATATAAGCCTTCTGTGTGTTTACTTGGGTCTGAGAGGCTGCAGACTGTGCAGGACATAGGAAAACATTCAGCTACAGGTCCTGGTGCTTCAGGCAGTTTCAGGTGTGGGTTTATTTGTGACTTGGGTGTTAGGCTAGACCAGTCATTGGTTGGCCACTCCCTCAATCTCTAGGTCACCCTTACTCCAGCACTTCCCAAGGGCTGGACAGACTGTAGGACAAATGTTGTGTGGCTGGGTTGGTGTCCCAATCCCCTCTCTTGAAGTGCTGCCTGGTTATAGGAGATGGCCACTTCAGGCTATGTATCAACTATTGCTAAGAGTCTTAGCTGGAGTCATCTTTGTAGATTCCTGGGAGATTTCCTTGCATTAGGTTTTTTCCTGATTTTGAAATGACCTCCCTTTTCAGTAGTCTCTTTCAGTGCTCTTCTCCTCTGCCCGCACAACCTGGTCACTCATGTTCTCATCCCCACCTGCCACAGTCCAATCATGAAATTTCTTCTATTTCCCCTTCCCAGGGAAATCCAGGCATCCCCCATGAACACTCTTTGTTACCTAGTCTCTCAGGGTCTGTGGATTATAGCATTATTATCTCTTGTGGGCTGCAAGAATATATTATAGAAATTCAGCTGTGTATTAAAGCTATACTTCGACCAGCCAAGGGTCAGTCAAAAGGCAAGCCATTTATTATGAATGTTTGGTACTATCCAGCCTTTAATATTTCAGCTGTTTTCTACTATGAAATGCTTGCATGCCCAAATATTTCCAAACCTGCTGAAATTCTAGGTTACTTACTCCCCCTCACCCCCACCTCCTGAGCCTAGGAGACAAGCTGGCTGGAAACTCATAGCTTTGCTTCTTTTGCAAATGAAGCTCAGTCCATCTCCTTGCCTTGAGGCCTAGTGGCTCTGGAGAGTAACAGACTGAGAACAATAGAGGTTTTTTACATATCAAAGTAGAAGGTAGGGTGGAGGAACATTCCTGAGGGGGCAGAGAACTGCTTGGCAGAGTGAGAAGATAGACATTTTTCTGTGGAACAGACAGAATGGCATGGCAAAAGAGAAGAGAGGAAGACAGAGATTCTGTAGAGGGTATGGAGATCTTGGGTAGAGTTTTCTGAGTGCCAGGAGTAGAAAGTAGGGAATGGAGAATGAGGAAACAGAGGACAAAGATGAAACTGGAAGCATAGGAGTTTAGTCATTAGCAGGACTATGAGCTAGGGAACTGGACAGAACTGAAGTTATGGGGACAGAATTTCATCCCAGAGAAATAAAGTAGATGGATAAAGAGCTTGGTGTATCTATATTTATTGTCGTCCTGAATGCCTGATGGAGCTATAGCTGTTTGATAGAATTTTGTCTTAGAGGAATAAAGTTAACAGATATAAGTGTGATTTTTCTCCCTCAGATATCTCACACCTGACTTAGTGCAATCCCAAGACCCTGAGTATTCAATAATTATTCTGTAATTTACAGCTAATATCCACTTATGAGTGAGTATATACCATGTTTGTCTTTCTGGGTCTGGGTTTCCTCACCCAGGATGATTTTTTTCTAATTCTATCTATTTGCCTTCAAATTTCCTGATATAATTGTTTTTAACAGCTGAGTAATATTCCATTGTGTAAATGTATCACATTTTCTTTATCATTCCTCAGTTGAGGGCCATTTAGGTTGTTTCCAGGTTCTGGTTATTACTAATAAAGCTATTATGAGCATAGTTGACCATGTATTCTTGTGGTGTGATGGAGCATCCTTGTGGTAAATGCCTAAGAGTAGTATAGCTGGGTCTTGTGGTAGATTGAGGCCCTGTTTTCTGAGAAACTGTCATAAAATTTTAACTGAGAAAAAGCTTGTTGTGTTTTATTTTTATTGCATGCTGACATTTTAAGCAATTCTCTTAATATGTGAGAAAACAATTGTGCCATTTTTAACATGGACTTCAAACTTGGTATCATCAGTCTTTCAGTATGGTCTTAAGCTGTTTATAATCCTCCCTCATAATGCCTTTATTTTCTATAGGATCTAAGGAAGTAATATTTCACTCTTCATATATTTAATGTTTTTCATTTTGTATCAAAAACAAGTCTCGTTACTGCATTTGTTTGTTGTTTATGTGTCTCTTTGTGTGGACACACACTTGCTGGGGTGTACAAATAGAGATGATTGGACAACTTTGGGAATCACATGTCTCTTTTCACTATGTGGGTCCAGAAAAAGAGCTTAGGTCATTAAACTTGGTGGTTTGGTTCCTTTACCCATTGAGACATCCCATCAGTCCTGAGGTCTCATCTTTATACTCTGTGCATTTGACTATATGAGTCCACTGCTATTATGAACATTAGCTCGTCTTATTAATGACTCATCCCTTCGCTTACAGGAAGCATTTACAGAAAAGTTTGCTTTTGAGTTGTTTCAGAACTGACTTTTTTTTTTAAATATCACAAACAATCACTTCGGATGCATAGAAGACATTATTTGATTAGATTACCCAGTTGCGATAATCTGGGTGTTAATATTGTTAACATAACCATATAAAGTATTCCAGGGAAGTTGTTTTGTTTGATTTGTTATTGTCTCCATTGCATATGTGGCTGCTTCCAGAGTTCTCTGCTTTTTTACCTCACAGAATTGTTAGCAATGTTTGTATTCATTAATATATACCACAACCAATTGCTTCAATCCTAGACATACTAACTTGTTTACATCTGCATAAATCTCCTATTTTAGTCATCCTAGCAATTTTCTCTGAATTTTTCAATCTTTTTAAATGAATACATTATACTTTATATCAGTGATATATAAAGAAAAAGTATTGAAATATATAGCAACCCTAAATGGACTGCTACAGAAACACCCTGCAACAAGAGACTGAGAAGATTAGACTGTGACTTTTTATCACAACTTAGTATCCATTAGTGAAAAGAACAGACAATTCACAAACACAAGGAATGATTTTCACGGACTATTATATAATAACACAATAGATTATAACTTATGTGGTATGATTATAGTCTTATAGACTATCTTGGAATAATATAATAGACTCTGATTTATAAAGAACAATTCTCACAAACTATCTTATAACTATTGTGCCCAGGTCGCAAGACCCGCAAGCAAGACCACCACAGAGCCAATATTTGATGCAAGCACACAGAGGTTTTTAATAACAGAACAAGCAAGCTTGGCCCACCATCCAATATCCGACACAGCGGCCTGAGCACTCACTTTAAGAGGTTTATATAGGAGAAGTTTACATGTAGCTTGGGATTGGACACGGGGGTTGGGGGGGAGGGGCAGTTCTTTTTTTTTTTTCTTTTTTTTTTTTTTTGTTTTTTCGAGACAGAATTTCTCTGTGTAGCTTTGGAGCCTGTCCTGGAACTTACTCTGTAGCCCAGGCTGGCCTGGAACTCCCAGAGATCCGCCTGCCTCTGCCTCCTGAGTGCTGGGATTAAAGGCTTGCACCACCAGTGCCCGGCTGAGGCAGTTCTTTGAAGTTACTGGCAGAACTATAAGCATGAGGTTACTGATGGCTAACAGGATTCAGGGTATCTACAGAGACATAAATTTTTACTCCCTATGCCCTGCTTTTGTTGAACCCAGGATATATACATCCAGATTTTTTGTTCAAGTCCTACTCTCCTCTAAGGTCAACTTCTGGTCAGTTGAGCCCATTACTCTCCATGTCTTGTTTTGCCAAGTAGAGGATACATAGATTTATTGTCCCAGCCTTATAAGTTGAACTTCTGGTCACTTCTAAAACTACTGGTCAGCAAATATCTTTGGAGGAAGGGAGGGGGAAGCCTCTCTCAAGATGTCTCCTGATTTTATTCTTTCACAATTGTGTAATTTGTGCTATTCTTAGTCAGAAATGCATAAGGACATGTCAACCATATCATTTGTAGAGTAGATGAAATTTGTGATTAAATTTAGAATATATCAATGCCTAAAAGAAACAAAGAGGACTTCTTATGGAATGCTAACACCTGCTTCTTAACTTAGTTGTTGGTTATATAAAAATGTTGTGTATATAAATTCATAAGCAGTACATGAGTCTTTATGCACAGTATTCTATGACTTTACTGTTTATAATAGCTTTTAAAATTTGAAGGTTGCTATCCTTGTTTGCTTTGTGTTGCTGTGATAAGACATCATGACCAAAACCAAGCTTGGAAAGAGGGTTTATTACATCTTACAGTTTAGAGTCCATCTCTGAAGGAACCAGGGATGAACTCAATCAGAAATTACAGATATAAACTGAAGCAGAGATCATGGAGAGGTACTGCTTACTGGCTTGTTTTCCATGGCTTATTCAGCTCTTTCTTATAGAACCCATGGCCATCTGCCTAAGGATGGCACCACTCTGAGTGAGTTAGATGCTCTCCTATCAATCACTAATCAAGAAAATGTTTCATGGACATGCTTACAGGACAGTGTGCTAGAGGTAATTTCTCAACTGAGACTCTCTCTCTCTCTCTCTCTCTCTCTCTCTCTCTCTCTCTCTCTCTC
>CABHPH010000221.1:20918-97095 GCA_902168325.1 Peromyscus nudipes
TCTTTCTTTCTTTCTTTCTTTCTTTCTTTCTTGTCTTATATGTCCTTTTTTAACATATTTTATGACATCTGGTTTTGTGTTTTTATGGGATTCCTATGTGTACAAACATGTGTCTCTGAATATATATGGGCTTCTGAAGTTTTTTTCTTTGACTCTTTTTTCTTTTTATTTGTCCTCTTCTGATATGTTTGGTTTTGTTTCATTTTGCCATATTTTATTGTTATTTTACTTAGATGCCTGTTTGTTTTCTAAGAGATACTGAAAGGGTATGGATCTATATAACAGTGGGTATACAGAAGAATTTTGAGGAGCTGGGGGGAAAGCCATAATCCAAATATATTATATGAAAAGTTATTTTCAGTGAAATAAAAAATATACTTAACCAAAAAAAAATTTCCCTAATTACTCCTCTTATAGAAGGTGAGACCCAACTCACATAGATCTACACTGAGAGTAAACTAGAGTCAGTGGTTCATTTTTTAAATACAGATTAGGGAAAGGGAAGAAAGCAACTTTCTTGTGATATGAAATGGTAGACACTTCTTTAACCAGTTGATTGACTGTGATGCTGAAGTTATATGAGGTGATGTGATTCAACTTAATACCTTCCATCTCTATAATATTATCCAAAAACAAACAGCTCACATTAGGGTCATTCAGTATTGTACCTGATTCCTATTGGCCTAAACAACAACAGAAGCCTATAAAATTGAGAAATGTTTAGATTGTGAGAAGACGTATAGGGAAAGCAAGAATAAAATATAGTATGATGTTGTGGTTTATATTCTTGACTACAGAGAGACTGGTAATTATAATAATGATAATAATAATAAATCTGATGAAATCCAAATATATTCTAGAATTCAGTTGATAGGGCTTTCTTAATGCCAGTTTCTGAATTATCACAAATGAACTATGAGAATGTAAGTTTTGACAAAGAAGAAATTGTATGTGACATATTTGGGACTGTTTTTCCCTCAAGTTTTCTAAATGTCTAAAGGTATTCCTAAATATGTTTCATTAAAAATTCTTTGTCAGCACTAGACCATACTTGATACAACAGTTTTGCTATAATGTATCTCCAGCCAGAGGTGAGAAAAGAAATGGGTAGGGAATGGTGGAAAAAATGGCTAAAATAAACCCTGCTTTTCTCAGTAGACATACTTTACTGGTGTATCTAATGAACAATTGGTCTCAAAATTAAAATTGATTTTTAAAACTACTTTTTCAGATAACATCAAAGATTTCCAAAATGTAATGTAGTAAAACAGAGAGCTTTACAGTGGTGGGTATAAAATCATTGCCATTTTTCTTAACTCTAGTGTGTGTGTGTGTGTGTGTGTGTGTGTGTGTGTGTGTGTGTTTGAAGACACACCTATTTGTGACACTGTTTCTCATCTTGCATTTCTTATTCAGTATTGCACATTAACATTCCCCATGCCATTAAAATTCTTGCGGCATATTATTTTGCCCAAAATAATCTCAGTTAGTTGCAAGACATAGGATACACGCATAGGAGATGTATTTTAAATAAGATATTTGAATAAGGTATTTTAAATAAAATATAACTTTATAATAATACATATCTTTGTTCAAGCAAACAGTTTAAAATAGATAAAAATCAATGTCAGTTCATTTTACTAGAAAAAGTTTCCTAGAGGGCCAGGGGGGCTTGAAGCCTGTAGTACAAGGATGAGTTCTAGCATCAACATCAACCTGAAAGCTGGTAGTGGCTGCATGCACCTGTAACCCCAGCACTACGGGATAACTAGAGGCTGGGGCAGAGACAGAAGTATCTATGGACAGCCTCAATAAAATATGGCAAGTTCCAGGTTATGTACTAAGTGCTGCTAGTATGTGGATTCTTAGCAAGAAAAGCTCACATTAAAAAAAAAATGTAATAACAACTTTCCAGGTATAGGGAACTCAGCTCCCAATTGAAAACCCGGTGAGTGTCAAATAGAGATTTGTAGAACACCAGCTTCTAAGAGAAGTTCTTTCAATCACAGGAGATAATGAATTCCTGTGAGACAAGTTTCAGATACAAAACTGCTGAAATCTGGAAGCATACGGCTTTAAACACACTTTTAATGTAGGGCACAGATGTTTCCTTATTGAAAGATTGACCAGGAGTGGGATGATTTGAATGTTTTTTGCAGCTTTGCTACCTCCTGCCTTGTAGGACCAGAATCAGGAAACAAATATTATTTCTCTGTATTGCCCTACAAGCATCACAGTTCATGCTTTCTTGAAAATAATTTTAATTTGGGGGGGAACAGAGGAAGGTTTCTCTTATGGATACACTTCCTTAACACATGTCTATTTGATAGTAAGTTATCTAAGGACTTTCTTTGCAAATGTATTCATATTTTTTCATAGTAAAAGTTTCTTTTCTCTGGGGGGAGTGTCTCACTGAAGGTGGCTTTGATGTGAACACTGAACACTCATAACCATGGTCAAGATCGTTTCCAACTGCTAAGGTATGTTTCTCAAATGTGCTTGTTAGAATATTGTGATTTTTCACATATGGGAATCATCACTTCTTAATGTCTGTCAAATACAGTCAGAAAAGTTTTCCTCTTCATTCTAATTTTTAAAATCAACAGATAAATATCTATCATTATTATTAGATAATGTGAAATTAATAGAAATCAAGCAATTAATAAGACCAACCTATCTATTATGTGAAATATTATTTTGCCCTTAGACACTTCTACTAATAATTAAAATAAATTATGAGGATAAAAATGATTAGTTGTACCTCTCACTCATAAGTCCCAAAGATTAGTATTAATTGTATTATTATTAAGTCCTTGATTCTAAGCACAAACACAGATAACTCACCATGAGACCTATCTTTCTACTTCTTAGAAAGTAAGGTTGGGGAAGATTCTTCTTGAGTTCATGACAGAGTCAAATGTTTCTCCATGTTTTTCCCACTCACTCATGCTAATCTGGTAAGTGTATACATCTTTGCAAAAAATAACTTAAAGCCTTGTACTTGTATGTTGTGCATGTTTTTCTATTTTAACCAATTCTCACCGTAAATTATAAGGCAGGTTTCACTTTATAGACAGATGACGAAGCAGCTTCATGTGGTGCCAGGAAATGAATGTAAGGTAAGAGGAGAGACAGAGGGAAACCAGGCTTCTTACTTGCTCCTTACAATTCTTGAATGGATGTGTTCGGCCACTGCTACAGTAGTTCTTAATGGATTACAAAAGAATTTTGAGACCCTTACTTTATAATAATGGTAGAGAAAAGTGACATTAAGGTAGGCCAAGGTAAAAGAACAATTCCAGGAATCCAAAGTATGAATTTCTTAGTACTTGGAATGTAAATATGTCATGATGCATCAACATGTTCAATGACAAAATTGGTCATATGAAGTTATCACTCAAATCGTATAAAATGCAATGAAGTATTAAAAGTATATTCAGAGTAAATTATGAACCAACATTTGTATAAAATGGCAATCATCGAGTATAGGTTTAATGGTAATTATTTGAGGAATAACACTTGTTAAAAATTGTCAGACAAAATTAAGTAAGAAGAATAATAATCAAAATTATCATTTTTCTTCTGATTTCCAGCATAGGAACATTAACTTTTCTGGTTTTACATTATATAAATTAACTATAAAACTGTAGAAAAATAATGATATTAATTAGCAACTTTGTTTACAAGTGGGATTGAATAAACAAATACCTATAGAAACTACTACTAATATAGAGTAAGTATTATCATTTTATTTAATAATTCTTTGATCTTATACATGGTCCTATCCATCATTTCCTTACCTCTAAAATAGATAAATAGCAACATCTACACAGATTATTAAAAGTATTAAAAGAAATGAGGAATAATGTGCAGTACACAGAATAAATACTTTTTTATAGTTTTTACAAGGCTTTCATGTATGCTGTCAATTATTATGGATTACTTTATAATAACACATTTATTACTTTATTAAATCATTCTTATTATTACCCTGACCTTCTTTATATCCACCGTTAGACTATTTTAATTGCTCGTTAATATTCATTTTGGATAAGAATATCAAGATGAATATTTTTCCAGATCCTCTTAATTTATAAGAAAAAGATAGACTCATAACTTGTTTGTATTTGTTCCTTGCAAAGCGAAAATACCTTTATTAAGTGATGAAAAGAAAACTTGATAAATAGTCTAATGCCTCAATTTCCTTCCCTGGATTTTATGGAGAAATGAACTCAATTCTGTTTCTTCCAAGGCACCAAAGTCTGCTTACTATGTTGCTTCCCAGAGTTTCCTTTTATTCAAATGACTTGATTGTTTTCAAGTTATATTTTTAAATACCTTTTATGGTTCCTCATTTTATAAGTTAAAGAAAAAATCTTAAGCTTCACCTTGGTGGCCATTACTTTGATTCTCTACCTACTTGAAACCCTCCTCCTCCTCCAGATTTGTCTACAACGATGTTGATGTTTATACGCTTTGCACGTATCTTCATCCTGTCATCCATGAGTCAACTTGACTAACACAAAGTATGAAGAACTGTTTTTTGTATATGAGAAACAACAATAACAATATCCACAAAATTTCACAACTGATCGGCATCTAAATATTAATTATGAGAATGCAGAAATTAAATGAAGTTTAGGATGCATTATTTTTCCTGGCAATGTGACTAACTTTTCCATGAAGCAGATGGAGAAAAGGAATGTGACAGAATTTGTTCTGCTGGGGCTCACACAGAACCAAAACATGCAGACAATTGTATTTGTGGTGTTTTTGGTCATCTACATAGTCTCTGTTGCTGGAAATTTGCTCATTCTGGTCACCATTACACACAGTCGATTGGTAGGATCCCCTATGTACTTCTTCCTTGCCTATCTCTCCTTTATTGATGCCTGCTATTCTTCTGTCAATAACCCTAAACTGATTTTTGATTCACTTCATGAAATAAAGACTATCCAGTTCAACGGTTGCATGGCCCAAGTCTTTGGAGAGCATTTCTTTGCAGCTGCTGAAGTCATCCTGCTTACTGTGATGGCTTATGATCGCTATGTGGCCATCTGCAAGCCACTGCACTATGCAACCATCATGAACCGAGTAGTATGTAACCTACTAGTGGGAGTGTCATGGATGGGAGGCTTTCTTCATGGAATCATACAGATCCTGTTCATTATTGATTTACCTTTCTGTGGCCCTAATGTCATAGATCACTTTATGTGTGATCTTAACCCTTTGCTTGAACTGGTCTGCACTGATACTCACATTCTGGGTCTCTTTGTTGCTGCCAACAGTGGGTTTATCTGTCTATTAACATTTACTCTTCTTCTGGGCTCCTACACAGTTATCCTGTGCTCACTAAGAAACCACAGTGCAGAAGGGAGACACAAAGCCCTCTCCACTTGTGTCTCCCACATCACAGTGGTTGTCTTATTTTTTGTGCCTTCCATTTTTGTGTACATGAGGCCTGCAACTACTTTACCCATTGATAAGGCAGTTGCTGTATTCTATACAATGATAACTCCCATGTTAAATCCTTTAATCTATACCTTGAGAAATGCTCAAATGAAAGATGCTATTAGGGGATGGTTCAATAGAAAAATTCATTCAGAAGACAAATAAATATATTTCTGTGAAAATCAGGAAAGGATTCAATGTATATTTTGGATTGACTCCATATAGAACATTTATAGCATGAGGATTAAAACAACTGTTGTTTATGTTGTGTCTTTGATGGAAGCAGAAATAAGAAGCATATAATGGAGAAATCTAACCCTATGTTATAATTACACTACTGGTATAGCACACATTTACTCTCTCTAATTCTTATTCGGTACTAATTCTTATGTCTCACTCTAGAAATGCTTGTTATAATGAGGTGAACCACAAGGCTATTCAGGTCAGAATATCCTGATTTCTGTTTCAACTATCTTATTCATTATCTAGGCACAACAAACTATGTCTTTCAAAGTTGAGTATTTGCTGTTGACTCCTGCCACCTAAACCCCATTCTTAATTCTCATTGATATTTCCTGGTTCTGTGATATTTATCTACTGTAAGCCCCCATTAACAGTAAAGAGTGATAACATTCATGGGAACATTCAGGAACATTCATGGTCTATTCTCTCAGCCATAACTACCCTTCTCAGGGTTTTTATCAAAATTGTCTTCTGAGCTCTGCTAGGTTGATTAGTAGGATTTGCATAATAAATAGCACTAATATTCCTATTTCATTGATATTTGAATCTCTCCTCCACCATCTGTAGATGAGGGAATTATCAACATTTATAATTTACTGATTGTGGACTCTCCTTTTTAGCCATGTCACAACCATTTATATGAACAATGACCTCATTGCTACCTGAACTGCAACACTGACTGAAGGCTCTTGGTCTAGTGAGTCTACATTGTTAAAGCTGAAGTGATAGAGCCTGAAGTTTGCCCCACCGTTATCACACATGATCCTGGATAAATTAAACAAATCAGGAAGTTCTTTGAAATGTAGTGCACCTGGGTCTCACTACACTCATAGATCTTCCTTGGAGTATAGTTATTGTTTGAGAAGAAAAGAAGGGTTGTGGGAGTGATTTACATGAGCTATTTTCTTTATTCTCCCATATACCCATTCTTATTCTCTTTCAAATGCATGGCCTTGTTTTACAGTTATTATTGTCTATTAGAGCCATGCCCTCAGAGCTTGAATCTCCAGACAATGTTGTTAAGCCCTTCAAGTAGACACCAATTAGGGGGAAGGCACTTTTACTGAGTGGAGGAAATTTATCACATTTAAAGTTTCTTTTCTTTCTGTTCAGTTTTCTTAATTTCTTCTTCCATCTAATGATGGAGTCAAGGAAGCAGAATTCATCTTTTTCTAATCTTCTTTGTACTAAAATTTATTTGTCATCTCTGAGAACTCCATATCTCCATACAGCTTCTCTATCTGCAGAATATGAAATGAGATTTTTCTTTCTGATTTAAGATATGTAAACTTACATTTTTCTCTTTATAAAAAAATATTGACCCACCCTATGCCATGTGGCCAAGGTGGGCAGGCCTCAGTCAAGCATGAATCAGGTACCCTAACCTTGGCCAGTTGTACTCTAGTAAAGCACCCACCCCATGCCATGTGGACTGTGTAGATGGAACTCAGTCAAATTCACCATCGAGGAGCCCACCCAACGCTATGACACAGGGCAATTGAGCAGTATAATGATCTGTTTTTGATGAGGAAGCATGGCCCAGTCCATTGTCATGATAGTCTGAATAGAGCAAGGAGACCCACAGGCAGACCTGGAGCTGTCTTCCCCAGACTCTCAGGAGAAAACACGGGACCATATGGTATCCTGTAGCACCACACCCAGATGGGCACTATTAGAGGGAGCAAAGGTATGATCTGGTGTTTTATAGGGGTGGGGAGTGGACAGAATGGTTCTGGTCCTGTGGACAGAGGCACCTCTGAAGAGACAAGAGAGGAGGGACTGGCTGAGTGGTGAGGGAGATGACCCCTTGACCAGTGGCAACACACTGGAAAGGAGCCCTGCACATTGTCTAGGCAGCACAGCAGAGATGACCCTGGTGTTGAGAGCATAGGTGAGCCAACCCTGAGGACCTGAACATGGGAAATCTAGCCTCAGGCCTCACCTGCCACTTTGTGGCATGGGCAGATGCTCTTCCCTTGCTCCCACCCATCAATGCCTAAGGCAGGTGGGAAAGTCCACCCTGAAGTAACAAGAGTGGAAGATCTGGCCCTGGCCCCCCACATGCTGCAACACTCGAGAGAGTAGACCCTGCACCTCACCAGTGCAGCACAATAAGGCCAACCCTGTTAGCACGGGTGTGGGTGAGTCAGCTCCAAATTTGTGAGCGTGGGAGAGCTGTCCCCATTACTCATCTGTCTTGTAACTGCATCGATGGGGGCCAGCTGTCCTTCTCGCCCCTGTGCCCATCAAAGCCTAGGACAGGTGGGAGAGCAGGCCCTGTGGTCATAAAATCAGGAGAGCCAACCCTATCAGCGCAGGTGTGCATGAGCCAGACTGGAAGTTGTAAACATGTGAAAACTGTTCCTATTTCTCGTCTGGCAGACCAACCCTACAGCAGCCTAGACCCATACCCAGGATTACGACTTGGCCTGCCCAAACATCCACCTCATCTATGACCTGTTGGAGCACATATAGGAACCTGACCAATAGACCTGAAGCTGCAGGATGTCCACAACACAGGGCAAGAATTTGATATCAAGGAATAGTCCTAGTGAAGAACCAGCATCCATAGTGTAGTAGAAACCAGAGGCCCCCAAACAGACCAATGACTCCTTGCAATGAACACTTGAACATAAAGATATGTGAACAAAGGGTCTACAGTATGATCCACTGTGTCACACTGCAGCTCCCATGATGAGACTTTTCATGTTTTCCCTCTTAAAATTTTCTTCCCTTTTTTTCTCTTAAATTTTGTTTTATTTGGGGAGTGTTGCAGGGGCAGAGGGAGGATGCAAAGGGACAGGGAAATGAATGGAATCAAGACATATGATGTAAAAGACAAATAGAATAAATAAATAAAACTATCGCACTTATTTTAATATTTAGTTTTATTTTTATTAACTTGACAATAACTGTAACTTAAGATTCATCACCAGAGGTGCAGAAAACATTAATAATCAGATAAATACTTCAGTGAATAAATAGAAAAGCCACATTTGATAGTCTAGAGTCTTTTACCACTGAAAGATACCTAGCTTTGTACTTTTGTCTTTTTTTTTTAAATCCCTGCTGTAGTTATTATACCCATGGACTTTTTTTTCCAAATTTAAAACTTTAGTGTTTTAAATTAAATTATAAAATATACTTAATAAATTTGAAATTTTAATTTTCACTTTGAAACTGTTTGAGTAAAAAATAACAGAATATCACTACTGTACTAGTTTAAAAAGTAGTAGTATCTATGCAACCAGCAAGTTATCTGGTGACAGTCCTCTTTCAGAGTTCTAGTGAGTCTAGGGAGAAAACATTGACTCGAGTTATCATTTACTACTAGGCATTTTCACTGCTGAATTTAAATCATGATATTTAGTTACTCATTTAAGAAAATGGCAGTGTTCTGAGTATAAAAATTATTTGATCCAGTAGGTGGTATTCTACATGGTCAAGATAATGAAAATCCTATATAAAATTAAGTTTTAAAATCCAGAAATGTCTTGATCATTACCAGCTGAGTAAAGCCTAAAGTCAGAAGAATGCAAATAGACATACTCATCAATAAGATTTTCTTTTGAGAAAGAATAATGCTTCCATTGAAAAGGATAAGTAATAATGACTTTAAATGGTGATTAATATACTGTATCTCTGTTATGCCAGAGTAAACTTTTCAAATATCCTCTATCCAAAAGTGAACCCTATTTTAAACTACCATTTAAACAGGATTCGTAATCTGAAACCATTTTTTTTCTCTACGTGCTGTTTTTCACTTAGATATCTTAAATTCCAAAATGGCAAATGACTGCCAGTTTATAGGATTTTTAATAAACATTGAGGAGAGAAAATGCTTGGGACCAGTAATGTTTTAATTTTTTCCTTATTTTAGAGTATTTCATAATACTTTGAGAATGGGATTCAGATTTATGGCTTGAAGATAATTTTATGTATTTTTAGCACACTTGTATTTTGACTGCAACCTACCACAAGATGATGTGTGGAATTTTCTATTCTTGGTATCATGTCTGAACACTAGTGCTGTGGATATTGCTCTATATAAATAAAACACTGATTGGCGAGTAGCCAGTCAGGAAGTATAGGCGGGACAAGGAGAGAGGAGAATGCTGGGAAGTGGGAGGCTGGGTGGGAGAGACCTGCCAGCCACTGCCATGACAAGCAAGATGTAAGGTACTGGTAAGCCACGAGCCACGTGGCAACTTATAGATTAATAGAAATGGGTTAATTTAAGATAGAAGAAGTAGATAACAAGAAGCCTGCCACGGCCATACAGTTTATAAGTAATATAAGCATCTGAGTGATTATTTTATACGTGGGTTGTGGGACTGCGGGGCTTGGTGGGACCTGGAGAGAAGCTCTCCAGCTACACACAAGTGTTAGATTTTACAGTGCTTTGAGTTTTGAATTTTTACATTGGGTGTGTTCTACCTGTATGATTAATGCTAACTTAAACACTTGTCAGTTGGTACCAACAAACTTCTGTTTCCAAACTGAACAATTACTACAGTGTTGAGGTCAGATTTAATTTACTAAATAATATTATTATGAACTTGAATGAAACCTTAGTGAATCCTTGCAAAGATACAGAATTTTCCAGATGATTTTTCTCTAGTTGCAGAGTCTGTTCACTCCTTCAATCCCATTTTTAGGCATTTAGCTTTTGCAATGTTCTCTTGATGTTGGTTTCTCATTGTGCTCCTTCTCTATGGTTTCAATTATGTTGGGCAAATTCCAGGACAATACAGCACAAGCTAGGAACAGTGCCACCAGGGCTAAAATAACTGTTGTAATGAAGCCATATGGGTCCTTTGAAGCCCACTCCATAACATACTCATCCCAAGCTTTCATGACAAGCATCTTCATAGCAAGCAGGAAACTGGGGCTTGTGCTGGACTAGTGAGCTCTAATTTTTCCTGGGATTATAATTGAGTCATCACAATTAAGATGACCATTCATTATTGTCTTCTTTAGTTTGATCACATTTTGGAGAGGTTTGAATTCACCAGGCAGTAAGTATAAATTTATCTGAGTGAAATAATTTCACACAATATATTCTAATCATGCCCCCATACCCTCCCTGATCTTTTCCACTTCCCCACTCACCCAACTGCATGCTCTTTTTCGCTCTTTAAAAAGAAAAAAACAGGCAAATGACAACAAAAAATAATTAAAAAGCACAAGAAACATCACACACACACAAAAAAAACCAAAACAAAACAACAACAACAACAAAAAAAACAGCTTGGAAACCATAATATACAGGCAAAAGATCAATGAGAAGAGATGCTGGAACAAAACATTAAGACAAAAAAATCTACAAAAAATTCCTCAAAAACCTGAGTGAGTAAACAGTAGTATATTCTGAGGAAAAAAAAGATTTCTTGTAAGTTTTTGGAGACATAAATGGTATGTTCAAATGCGTGCTTTTACTTAACTTGTTTTTTTTTATTTGTGTTGATAGAGAACTGAGCTTAGGGCCTTCCCCATTGTAACCATGTATTCTGTCAATGAAGTATAGGACAAGCTAGCTGGTGGTTAGAGGGATGGTCTTTCATTTGTCCAATCTATCTATAAAGCTCTGAAACATGTTGAGCTAATTAAAAGTTAATTTCTATCTGAATAACAGGATAAGGAAATGTCTGTGTCTCATACCTGTGCATTGCAATTTTTGTTTTTACTGTTTCTCAGACTATAGATGAGGAGACTAGGCATGGGGGCAATCACATGTAAAACACAGGCATTTCCTTCTCCTTGTTCTGACTTCATACAGGCAGGCAGTATGTAGGTATACATTCCAGGCACATAAAGTAGAACTGCCACCACTATGTGAGAACTACAGGTTGAGAGAGCTTTGCATCCCCCTATGGATGATCTTGTCCTCAGATTATTCAAAACTGAAAATATACCCAGATCTGCACCACCACTGTGGTTCTGATGCTCATCAGAGACTTGGCTATAGCAAAGAAAAAGACTTCCTATAATTAATGCATGACCCAGCTCTTCACTGCCCAATTGCTTGTAGGAAATTTTTATCCTGGTGTCCATTAACTTGGTCCACTATGTTGCCATTGTCAAGCTCCTGCACTACATGGTCATTATGAATGGGAAAAGGTATGATATGCTGATTGTCCTGTACCCATGATTTCATTTCTATCTCATACTTTATCAGGTTCAGGATATCTGGTTTTGCATTGAAATTCTTGATCCATTTGTTGTAGAGTTCTGTGCTAGGTTATAGATATGGATATATTTCTACATATAACTATTCAGTTTGATCAGCATCATTTTTAAAAATGTTGTCTTATCCACAGTATATATTTTTGGCCTCATTTTAAAAAAAATAATGTTCCTCTTGGTTTACAAAATAATGGTTGCATCTTCAATTCTATTCCATCAATCAACATACATGCATTTCTGCCAATATAGTTGCTTTATTTAATTATTATAGCTCTGCAACACAATTTGAAATATGAGATTGTGATGTCTCCAGTTATTTTATTATTCAAGATTATTTTAGCTATTTGGTTTTGTTTGTCTAGTGTGTGTGTGTTCGCACATGTGTGTGTGTGTGTGTGTGTGTGTGTCTTTCCATATGAAGCTGATCATTGTTTTTTTTTTTCTATTTTTGTGAAGATTTATATTGGAATTTTGATGCTTAGTTCATTGAATTTTTAGAACTGTTTTTTTGCTCAAGCTAAGACTTCAAGTACTATACTGAATAGGTAGGAAGAAAGCAGATGTCCTTAAAACAAGGATGTCTTGTTCTGATTTTAGTGAAAATGCTTTGTGATTTTCTTCATTTAGTTTTATATTGGCTGTGTATTTGTTGTAAATGATCTTTATTATCTTGAAGTATATCCATTGTACCCCTAGTCTTTCCAGGATATTTATCATGAAGGGATGTTGGATTTGTCAAATGCCTTTTCTTCATCAAATGAGATGATCATGTGTTTTTGTTGTTTTCTTTCAGTCTGTTTATACGGTAGATTACATTTATTGATTTACATATTTTGTATCATCTCTGCATCTCTGGAATGACACTTTGATCATGGTGGAAAACTATGATTTGTTCTTGGATTCAGTTTGTTACTATTTTATTGGGAATTTTACATATATGTTCATAAAGCATAATGTTCTGTAATTTTCTTTTGTTATTGAGTCTTTCTGTGGTTTTGGTGTCAAGATAATAGTGGCTCCATAAAAATAATTAGGGCATATTATTTCAGTTTTATTTTGTAGAATAACTTGAGAAATATTGGCCTGTGTTGTTCTTTGAAGGTCTGGTAGAATTCTGTGATGATTCCATTTGGACTTGGGCTTTAAAAAAAATGATTTTTGACAAGGAAGTCAGAACTGTACAATGGAACAAAGAAAGCATCTTCAACAAATTGTGCTGGCATAACTGGATATCAATGTGTAAAAGACTGCAAATAGATCCATATCTGTCACCATGCACAAAACTTAAGTCCAAGTGGATCAAAGACCTCAACATAAATCCAGTTACTCTGAACCTGACAGAAGAGAAAGTAGGAAGTAGTCTTGAATGCATTGGCACTGGGGATCACTTCCTAATATAACACCAGTGGTACAGACACTGAGAGAAACAATTAATCAATGGGACCTCTTGAAACTGAGAAGGTTTTGTGAGGCAAAGGACATGGTCAATAAGACAAAACAACAGCCCACAGAATGGGAAAAGATCTTCACCAACCCCACATCTGACAGAGGGCTGATATCCAGAATATATAAAAAACTCAAGAAATTAGATATCAAAATATCTAACAGTCCAATTGAAATGGGCTATATAGCTAAACAGAGAATTCTCAACAGAAGAAGCTCAAATGGCTGAAAGACATTTAAGGAATTGCTCAACATCCTTAATCATCAGGGAAATGCAACTCAAAATGACTCTCAGATACCATCTTCCACCCTTCAGAATGGCTAAGATCAAAAACACTGAAGACAGCTTATGTTGGAGAGGTTGTGGAGCAAGGGGAAGACTCCTACACTGTTGGTGGAAATGCCACTTTGGAAATCAATATGATGCTTTCTTAGAAAATTGGGAGTCAATCTCCCTGAAGACCCAGCTATACCACTCTTGGGCATATACCCAAGGAATGCTCAATCTTACCACAAGGACACATGCTCAACTATGTTCATAGCAGCATTATTTATAATAGCAAGAAGCTGGAAACAACCTAGATGCTCTTCAACTGAGGAATGGATAACTAAAATGTGGTACATATACACAACAGAGTACTACTCAACAGAGAAAAACAACGATATCATGAAGTTTGCAGGCAAATGGATGGAACTAGAAAAAATCATCCTGAGTGAGGCAACCCAGACTCAGAAAGACAAGCATGGTATGTACTCACTCATAAGTGGATACTAGATGTAAAGCAAAGGAAAACCAGACTGCAACTGAGAACTCCAGGGAGGCTACCTAGTAAAGAGGACCCTAAGAAAGACACAGGGATCACCCAATGACAGAGAAATGGATGAGAACTACATGAGCAAACTGGGGGTGATGGGGGTAATGGAGGGCAAGGGTCGGGGGAAAGAGAGATTAGGGCAGCAGGAGATCCCAGCTGGACCAGGAACAGAGTAGGAGAACAAGGAAAGAAATTCCATGATAAATGAAAACCCCATGGGAATAGGAAGAAGCAGAGTCCTAGAGTGATGCCCAGAAATCCACAAAGATGACTCCACTACAGACTACTGGCAATGGTCAAGAGAGTGCCTGGGCTGACCTACTCTGGTGATCAGATGGCCAAATACCCTAACTGTCATGATAGAACTCTCATCCAGTGACTGATGGAAGCAGATGCAGAGATCCATGGCTAAGTCCCAGGTGGAGCTCCAGGAGTCCAATCAATGAGAGAGAGGAGGGATTCTATGAGCAAGAGATATTGAGACCGTGATTGGAAAAAGCACAGGGACAAATAGCCAAACTATTGGAAACACATGAACTGTGAACCAATTGCTGAGGAGCCCCCATGGAACTGGACTAGGCCATCTGGATAAGTGAGACAGTTTATTAGCTTGAAGGCCCCCAGGCAGTGGGACCGGGACCTGTCCTTGGTGCATGATCTGGCTTTGGAACCTAGGGCCTATGCTGAGACACTTTGCTCAGCCTTGGTGAAGGGAGGAGGGGACAGGACCTGCTTCAACTGAATGTACCAGGCTCTGCTGACTCCCCAAGGGAGACCTTGCCTTGGAGGAGGTGAGAATGGGGAGAGGATTGGGGGTGGGAAGGCTAGGGGGTGGGAGGAGGGAGGACAGGGGAACCATGGCTGATATGTAAAATGACTAGAAAATCTCTTATATAAAATAAAAAAAATTAATAGGAGTCTTTTCATTACTGCTTGGATTTCATTGGAGATTATGGGCCTATCCAAAATATTTATCTTGAACAAAGATTTTTTAAAGTATACCATTATGATGGTTTGAATTTTCTTCATGTCTCTGGTAATGTCTTCTTTTCGATCTCAAGTCTATTAAACTGGATCCTCTTTCTCTGTTTTGGTGAATTTGGCTAAAGGTGTGTTAATCATGTTGATTTTCTCAAAGAAATGGCTCTTTGCTCCATTGATTCTTTGTAAAAGTTTTGTTTCTATTTCATTAAATTGACCCCTGGCTTTATTTCTTCTTGTATACTCCTTTTTTGTTACTATTTCTTCTTGTTGTTCTAGGGATTTCATGTGTGTCATTAAGTTATTAATTTAAGACTTCCCAGTTTTTTTGTAGGTACTTAGTCCAGGAACTTGCCTTTTAGAACTACTTTCATTGTGATCCATAGAATTCGATATGTTCTGCTGTCATTTTCTTTCAATTCTAATATTGTTTTTATTTTTATCTATTTTTGATACAATGTTTTAATTTTATATTTTTACTTTTATTGAAAATAAATTCTTTTCTCACATAATATATGCTGAAAATGGTTCCCCTCCCTTTACTCCTCCCTGTTCCTCCCCACCTTCCTCCTGTTTTGATCCACTCCATTTCTGTCTCTTATTAGAATAGAACAAGTTTTTTTCTACAAGATAATAATAAAATATAAGATAAAACAAAAACTATCACCTTGAAATTGGACAAGACAAACCAACAGAAGGAAAACAGTACAACAAAGACATAAGACTCAAAGACCTACTCATTCATGCACTCAGTAATCCCAGAAAAGCACTAAATTGTAAGCCATAATATAAGTGAAGAGGACCTGGTACAGACCTGTGCAGGCCCTGTGCTTGTTGTTTTAGTCTCTGTGAGTTCATATGAACTTTGCTCATGTTGATTTAGAGGGCCTTGTTTTCTTGGTGTCTTCCACCCTCTCTGACTCTTACACTCTTTCTGGCCATCTTCCACATGGTTTCCTGAGCCCTGAGGGGAAGGATTGATTGAGGCATCTCATTTAGGGCTGAGTACTCCAAGCGCTCTCTCTCTCTCTCTCTCTCTGCCACCTCTCTCTCACTGCATACTGTCTGTCTGTGGATCTGTGGTTGTTTGAAAGAAAATGGCCTCCAAAGGGAGTGCATTATTAGGAGGTGTGGCCTTATTAAAGGAAGTGTGTCACTGTGGGGACAGACTTTGAGGTCTCTTATTCTCAGGTTTTCCTCAGTGTGGCAGTCAGTTGACTTCTTGTTGCCTGAAAGATGTAGTACTCTTAGTTCAAGCAACATGTCTGCCTGCATGCTACCGTGCTCCCCTTCATGATCATGATGGACTGAACCTCTGAAACTGTAAGCGAGCCGCCCTCAATTACATGTTTTCTTTATAAGAGTTGCTGTGGTCATGGTGTCTCTTCACAGAAGTAGAAAACCCCAACTAAGATGGGGTTTTTATTTATTTTCCCATATGCTATAAGAGCAAGCTTCTCTTATGATGGCTGAACAAAGCAATAATCCATAACTATAGCAGAATACCCTTAGGAGTCATTTCAATGAAGACCAGTTGTATTTGTTTGTCCCTGGGCTATCTCCTGTCAGGTTCTTGGTCACTCAAGCAGTGTAAGGTATGTGTTACATCTTGTGGAGTGGGCCCTAAGTCAAATCAGATACTGGCTGGTTACTGTTATAAATTATATTCCATCATTGTGCTAACATATCTTGTAGGGAGGACACCATTGTAGATCAAAGGGTTTGTGACTGGCTTGGTTTTAATATTTTCCTTTTGGTAGAATGCTAAGGACCTTTCTGTACCAAACACACTATAACATATGGGTGAAGGCTTTTTATAGGCACCAGCTCATCTTTTCTGTTTGTTATGTTGTGTAAGTGTTGTCTTCAGCAATGGGGCCTTGCTGTCAGTTTGTGGAAAGCGAACTACTGCTAAAATGGTTTTTAGATTACATGAGTTTTATAATTTCTTCCTTTTTTATTATTGTTCAGAGCCAACATTTCTGTTTATCTTCTAGAACTAGCGTTTGTCAATTTAAAATGTCAGAAATACTTTTAAAACAACTATGTCATCACCAAATATAGTCATTACATGCTTAAGTTAAAAAAAAACAGTTACCACACTCATTGATAATTTTCTCCTGTTTCATACTGCTAAAATGGTTGATCACATCTTTACTGTGAAGTTCCCTGACATTTGTTAGTTAAACAGTGAATATTTCAAACACTCATACAGATGTATTTGCCAAAAGTCAGTTAGTAAAAGAATAATAGCAGGTGTTGTGACAGTTCAATGGAATTCATCCTAGGAATTCCACTTATTTTAAATGTTGATAAGACTAACAAAAAAGCAAGTTGCATATTAATTTTTGCCTTTCTCACTTTGAAATAGCCATTTCCACTGTTTTTCAGGGGCATTTTTCCTCAGTGTCTACAATATGAAGCACACACACACACACACACACACACACACACTCACACACACACCAAGGAAAGGGGGGCTTGAAACAAACTCTAGAAAAGCATATGAACAGGTCCCTTGGTCCATCCAGCCTACCCTGGGGTTAAAGCACATTGCAAAGATGAAGTGACACTGAGTGAGGACTTCAGTTCCTGACTCTTACAACACGTGCTCCAAACTAAGCTGTTTTAATTGTTCTGTGGCATGGAACAAGTGTCTTGACATTCTGGAAATTTTCAAAACCGCAGTATATGCTTCCAGAAATGAATTTGATAAAAACATCTTCTCAGAGGCTTCTTTGAGAATGTCATTTCATAGACACACAAGTGAGGTCAGATACACAAACAGTTTCAGGAGATGATTTTGAGTGGTGAGTACAGCCCACAGAGCAAGAAGGGTGACATTCTACTCCTGATTCCTGCTGTGCTTTATCAAAGGGGACTCGCGTATTTTCTTTAAAACATTTGATTTGTCTCAGAGATTCTCTAAATGTCAATACATTCTTTCTTCCTTTGGTGATGCTCTGTTATATCCCCCAGTGCTTCAAGCTCCATAGTAGTATTTTTTGCAGTGGGCTTTGGGGTTCCCTTTTTCTGTTTATGCTGGTGCCAGTCTATGGATGCCTTTCTGTTTACTTTAATATGGCGTTATTACCATAGATGTTATTTCCATTAGATGTGTATACATTTAAGAAATGACTTGTCAATTACAGTGAGAAAATATTTTTTACCTTACTCTGGGAAAAGGAGAATTATTAATTTATCAAAAAAACTGTGTATGTAATTCATGGTCATTCTTAATATGTGCAGAACCAGGCAAATAATGTTTCTCCACAACAGCCCTGCCTATATATATTTAGTTTTACACTAAAAAATGAACAATTTTCTGTTTAGCTCTGTAGCCCATTTTTTTAAATTGGATTATTTGTTATTTTGATGTCTAGTTTCTAGAGTTCTTTATATATTTTGGAGGTCAGCCCTCTGTCAGAGGGTTGGTGAAGACCTTTTCCCATTCTGTAGGCTGTCATTTTTGTCTTATTTACTGTGTTCTTTATCTTACAGAAGCTTCTCAGTTTCAGGACATCCCATTTATTGATTGTTGCTCTGAGTGGCCATCTTCATAAGCAAGACAGTTGTGTAGCTTGGTCTGCTTAAGGGGCTCCTGGCAGTAGGATCAGGATCCATCCCTGGTACATGAGCTGGGTTTTTGGAGCCCATGGTGGGACACTTTGCACAGCTTTGATGCAGGGGGAGGGCCTTGGACCTGCTTCAACTGAATTTACCAGGCTTTTCTGACTTCCCATGGGAGGCTTTACCTTTTTGGAGAAGGGGATGGAGGATAGGCTGGTGCGGGGGAAGGCTAGGGGGATAAGAGGAGAAAGGAAAAGAGGGTGATCTATGGTTGGTGTGTAAAATGAATAAAAAAACTTCTTAATAAAGAAAAAAATGAACAATTTGAATAAATATTTCTATCCAAATTTCTTAAGCCTTTTTCAAGTGTAACAGTTTATTGGTGAAGGTTACAATTGTAAAACAAGTAGAAAGACTTCAGTATTTAGGTATTGTCCCATCAGGTCATATAGAATCTTCCTACTATCCAGGCATCCCTCTTTCCTCTAAGGCCTGGGTTTTATCCTGTATTTTTCTATGCAGATTCTGTCAGTATTGACATTAAGCCTCTTCCACCTCTTGGTTCTATCTGGTTCACTATACTTTATTATTTTTGATGTTGTGTCATATATTTATTATGTTGCCCATATTTGCTGACTTCTACTGACTCTCAAAGACACATTCTTGGTAATAATCATAGACACAAATCAGATGACCAATGTGTGCAAGAAAATGGGAAAATATTTTATGTATTTATTTTTTTGTTTTCTCAAAATGATTACTTGGAATTTTATGAGTTTAGAAATACTCATCATTTCATTATATCATTTTTTACAACATGTCAGACCATATTTATAGTATTCATAGACTATATAATCTTTTTTTTATTTATTTATTTTTCTTTTTTTTTAATTTATTTTATTTTATTTTACAATATAATTCAACTTTACATATTTTATATATCAGCCATAGAGTCTCCCGTTCTCCCTCCTCCCGTCCCACCCCCCTCCCCCCGGCCCACCCCCCATTTCCATCTCCTCCAGGGCAAAGACTCCCACGAGGGTTGAGATCAACCTGGTGGACTCAGCCCAGGCAGGTCTAGTCCCCTCTCCCCGGCTGAGCCAAGGGTCTCTACTAAGCCCCAGGTGAATGGGTGAGACAGTTGATTGGCTTGATCTGTTTAGAAGGCATCCAGGCAGTTGGACCGGGTCCTGTGCTCAGGGCATGAATTGACTATATAATCTTTTGACATCATCTATTGCCTTGCCTTCCACACACTACTACCAGCAGAGAAGATGAATTCCTTTCATTAGATTAAAACAACAACAAAAGCCTAAGTTGTGCAAATTGTTAACCTCATCAGAGTATCTAAATAACAGTGCTACTATGCTCAATATACCATTCTCAACAGAAACAAGAGAAGGTACCAAGAGGTCATTGGGGCTCAGATAAGAGTGGTCTTGGCAGACCTTGAAGGTCACAATCACTGTCACCCCTAGAGAACTGCCTGATAATCAAGATAGAGAATGTGGAAAGATTGAAGTTGCCTTACTTGGTGACAGCAGGATGGTCAAGAAGGATAAAGGAAATCTGTCAGCGTGCTGAGGTATGTAGGCTATTTTTCACCAATTTGACACAGTTAGAGTCATCTGAGAAGACAGACTTCAGCTGAAAAAACACCCCCAGAAGATTGGCCTATAGAGTATTGTCTTGATTGATGATTATTGTAAAAGTGTCCAGCCTACATCAAGTGGTACCTTCCTTGGGCGGGTGTTCCTGGGATGTATAACAAAACAAATTGAGGAATCCAGAAGGAGGGAGCCAATAAGAAGTATCCATCTAGGGACTCTGCTTCAGTTCCTGCTTACAGGTTCCTGCCTTGTGTTCCTGCCCTGCTGTAGAATATTATTTTAAGGTGTGTTACTTTTGTTTATGTTGCATTTGTTTAACTCTGTGAAGCTGTGTTGCTTTCCCTGTCTAAAACAACTGATGGTCTAATAAAGAACTGAATGGCCAATAGCAAGGCAGGAGAAAATATAGGTGGGGCTGCAGGCAGAGAGAATATATAGAAAGAGAAATCTGGGAGAGGGGAGATCTAGGTGTGAGAGGAAGAGGAAGACCCATGGGCCAGCCACCCAGCCACACAGCCAGCCATAGAGTATGAGTAGGATTTATAGAAGTAAGAGAACAGGAAAAGCCCAGAGGTAAAAGGTATATGGGATAAGTTAAGTTAAGGAAAGCTGGCAAGAAACAAGCCAAGCCACGTCTGGGCATTTATAATTAAGCATAAGCCTCCATGAGTGATTTATTTGGGAGATGAGTGGTAGCCACCTCCCCCCAAAGGAGCAAAAACAAACAGCAACACTGTCCTGACTGTCCCGATAGTAGACTGGATTTTATAAGGTGAAATAAACTTTTTCTTCTCCAAGTTGCTTTGGGTCATGGTGTTTTATTATAGCACTAAAAATGCTAACCAAGACATCTAGAGAATGATATCATAGTCAAAGCAGAGATAGCTAAAGGCTTAGAAGATCTCATAAATAGAGAGAATGCCAAAAATTATCATAGCCTAGAAACTTGACCATGGCCAATATCAGCTAGAATAATCATTTTCATAATATTGCAGTTATCAATTTAGTTGTCTTATACAGAAACTAATATGGAAGTAATGACCTTGTTAGATAGTTCTCCTTCATCTATGAGACTGAGCAAAAATACTCATATAATTTGATATGTACATCAGTCAAAATATTTTGGACATGAGTACATTACATGATATTATGTTGGAGATCACTTCCATGTGGAAAAAACTGGGATGAAGTTCATATGTATAGGTTCCTGGTTGTGGCACCTCAGGAAACATACTACCTTTTCCCTCACACTGAAGGAGAACTTGGAGACACAAACTGATAGGGTATGAAGTTAAGAAAAGCAAACTACATGCTCAGTTCCAACACATAATATTCAATGTGTCACTTATTCCTATCACATAATATACAGTGAATACAAATAGTCATACAAAGAGAAAGGGACAGATATTCCAGATAGTCAGAGTAGCTTATGTGAAATGCATATAAGAAGATAATGACTTGCATAGAAGGATCAATTTAACAGATTTTAGAAGGATAATAACTTAACTGCACTATGGCTCTTACTCTAAGAATCACAGACATGCAGTTTGGTCATATTTATGAATTTGAAAGATAACCATCTCTGTGTTCTGTGTTGAGGACCAAATATTAGATTCATAGAATATTAGTATCAAAGCAGGGAGTCTATCTAGGAAGCAATCAAAATCACCCAGGTAAAATATGATGTTGAATTGACATGAGATAACAGTTGGAAAAGGATTCAAAGTGATATCCTTCAGGATATGTGTTGAAGATGATGTCAACAGGATAAGGACTTTGAAATAAGAGATAGAGGAGCACTACCCAGGAAAAGGAATTTAATTGGCTTTCGGTTGGGACATAGATAACTAATGCAGAGTGGCATGTAGGAAGTGGTACATAGGTGGTTGGATGATGAACTCTTGAGATCAGTTTTGTATTCTTTTTTTTTTTTTGGTTTTTCAAGATAGGGTCTCTCTGTGTAGCTTTGGAGCCTTTCCTGGAACTCACTCTGTAGCCCAGGCTGGCCTCAAACTCACAGAGATTTGCCTGCCTCTGCCTCCCAAGTGCTGGGATTAAAGGCATGCTCTACCACCACCTGGCCTAGCTTTGTATTCTTACATTGTACCTTTTTAAAAGCACAAATCATGTTGATATTTGCACATTTTAATATATAATTTTATCAGTAATTAACAATAGCAGTAAGTTCTTATATTTTACCACCTAGTCAAGGTTTGTCCTAGAAGTCAAGAAGATTGGAAAAAATTAAGATGTTCAGCTGTTAAGTAATGTGTTTAATGAGTCATCCTAATGCAAATTAATTCAGTGGATATACAGAACATGAGAGAAGAAATTCTGGAAATTATATTAACAAAAGACCTGTCATAATTTCAGTATGAGTGATCAGCAAAGTTCATTTATGTAATGAAATGTAAAATATTATTATTAGGAAACATATGTCCTTTATTGAAATGTCAAAAGACTAAATATAAGAAAGATATAAAGTTTTTTTTAATGCCAGTTTCTAAAGCTATCTGGAACTACATGAAACACTTTATTTTTAATTATAGTACATAAAGTCAATTTGATATCTAAGTTGTGCTTGAATTTAAGGATTTAAAAGTAATAGAATTTTCTAACCAGCACTCGACCATGTTTCTAATTTCACTTTGGCCTTGATCACTGTCACAGACCAGCATATACTGCTATTTCTATCTTGTTCCCTTCAGGCTTATTTCTAATAGCCTTCCATATTTTGCCTACCGTGTTATTCCCATACATTTGCCTTTAGAGAATAATATTACATCTTTAATGTCTTAATATAGAAGTCTCCCTGAAAGCTCCCCCCCAACAGCTATGAAGCTCTTCAATGGCATTTTGTGAGAAGTAACATGTGCTCTGTAAGTTTTTAACCTAAATTGTTTTAAATTGCCTCCTGCCTTAAAATACGAGCTCCAAACTATAGCATAACATTCTCTTATCCACTATTTTATATACAGCTCCTAGAAGAGTCTCTGAAATATCAAGTTCTGCCCACCCTCTGTGATGAATAACTGAAAATGAACACTGTGTTTACTGCAGATATTTGATGTTCATTGGGGTTAAAATGCCCATTCAACAAATACATTTTACAACTGAATGTTATAATTTAAATGTTTTAATTCCATAACTGATCCTGCAATTTATTGTCACATTATCATTTACATTTGCTTTAAGAAAATATGATGTTAAATTATCTAGGCCCTGAGGATTACCATGTACCCCATCATGGCATTGTAAAATGCCAAATATGTCTCTCTAATATTATCATACTAGAACCCAAAAGGAAAAAAAAAAACACCATTTGTTTCTGGAAAGCCTGAATCTTGAATATAACAGCAAATACATTGTGCTACAAGCAAACAACACAGATTTCTGTAAAGAATACCTAACTTCAAGATAAGGACACATGATTATAAAATATCTCCAGTCAACTAGGAAGCATCCCTTTTGTTTTCTTCTCTAAATCAAAGCAAGAGGTCTCTTTTTAAAATAGCACACTAGGCCAGGAGATGGTGGCATATGCCTTTAATCTCAGCACTGGGGAGGTAGAGCCAGGCAGATCTCTGTGAGTCGGAGGCCAGCCTGGTCTACAGAGCAAGATCCAGGATAGGCACCAAAACTACACAGAGAAACCCTGTCTCAAAAAAAAAAAAAACCACGCTAAATATCTGAAAAATGTTATCTGAAAGGATCCTTGGCAGTATGCAAACTGGGGGATTTGGTTTCCTAAAGTATTTAGATGTATTAACCCTTTCATTATTTTCTTCTTATTTGTGAACATGTAGGTCTCTAAGTCTTTTTTAGGCTTAAATTCCATCACTAGTATTCATGAGAATGCACCTGACCATTAGGAATGTTTTCATTGATGGGATTCGAACCCACAGAAGTGAATGTAACCCATATGGTCCCAAAGATTACAATTTGTGAGAGTGAAAACTGTAGGATCCAAGAGATATTGTGAAGAAGAGCTTTTGATCATGAATCTTGAGGAAAACGCCAGGATATAGAAGTAGAGAATAAACAATGGCAATGGATGAGAAAGCCAAGAAATACTTCACTTTTCTTTTCAAGTAAGAATTCACTAGGGACCTTAAGAATACAGGGGAAGGTAGTCAAGTAAAACCACCAGAAGAGATCATTTCAGCAGAGAAGAGGGAAGGAAGTTAGAACATTAAACTGAGGAGCTTTATACTGTTCAAAATTCAGGTGTGAACACGAGTATGTGTTCATGTGTATGCGTGTGTGTGTGTGTGTGTGTGTGTGTGTGTGTGTGTGTACATCCTTTTCAGGAAGGATGTATATCATAAAATATCTTGGTGAACTGTCCCAGAAACTAGACAGTAGCCAAAATATACCTTTATCTGACTTTTTAAATTCAAAAAATGCTCCTCGATCCCTTGTCCCCAGAGGACTGGAATTAGTGGGGATATTAGATCTTCACTGGCTTTGTAGGAAATATTTCTTCATGCCTTAACAGTTAGTGGCATCCCTTGTCCCCCGCTTAGTGCACATGTTCTTCAGAGCATTTTTTACCTCTGCATTTCTCAAGGTGTAGATCAAGGGGTTTAACATTGGCTCAACAACAGTAAAGGACACAGCCATTGCTTTGTCTACTGGAAATGTCACCACGGGCCTCATATATAAGAAAATACATGGCACAAAGAATAACACAACCACTGTGAAGTGTGAGCTACATGTGGAGAGGGCTTTGCGTCTCCCTTCAGAGCTATAAGACTTGAGGGAGCAGAGGATGACCACATAGGAAGTCATGAGAATAAGGAAAATGGACACACACATCACCCCACTGTTGAGAATGACTAAGAGACCCAAGATATGTGTGTCCATGCAGGCCAGTTTCAACAATGGAAACAAGTCACACATGAAATGGTCAATGATATTGGGACCACAGAATGGTATTTGATACATAAAGAGAAGCTGAATGGTTGCATGCATGCATCCTCCCACCCAAGCCCCTCCTACCATCAAGCTGCACACCCGAGGACTCATGATGGTTATGTAGTTCAGGGGCTTACAGATGGCCACATAGCGGTCATAGGCCATCACAATGAGAAGGATGATGCCCACACCACCAAAGAAATGTTCTGCAAATAGCTGGGTCAGGCAACCTTCAAATGAGACAATAGTCCTCTCGGATAGGGAGTCCATAATCAACTTTGGAGCAATAACAGAAGAATAAGTGACATCCATGAGTGATAGAGATAAAAGGAAGAAGTACATGGGTGACCTCAGACTCGGACTTCTAGCTATGGTTACCACAATAAGTAGATTTCCCAACACTGTGAACATGTACATAATTAGAAACAAAACAGCCAATATTTTCCTCAGCTCTGGATTCACTGTAATTCCCAAAAGAATGAACTCAGTCACATTGTTTTGATTCACCATGTTTGCTATCAGAAGAACACACAAAATTCTGCATTGGAGAATCTGTAAAAAGAATATTACTTTTAATGGGCCATCATGTAATGTTGTGGACATTTGTTTCTTCTTGTCTCATACCTTCCTGACACATGTATTCTCCATCCATTTGTGCAGAAGCCAATAGCATTTAGAAAAAGTCAATAAAAAGACAGGACACAGGAAGAAGGTCTCTCTCTCAGGGGAAGGACAGCAGCGAGTGGTAAGATAAGGTGGTCTTAGCTCTTGGCTACTGCTCAATCTCCGGACTTTTAACTCTTTAAAAAAAAAAAAAGAAAAGAAAAAGCCTGATAGTAGTTTCAGTCTCATTGAACTCAAGACAGTTTTGTTTCTCATTAATTCAACTCTTGTTTTCTGTCCTAGTGCTTGCTGCTTGGACAATTTGGAAATTCTTCTTCACAGCTAAGTGTGAGCATATTCCTAAGAATATTGTATAATTAAATCCTGAGAAAGCCTTGACATTGGAGTATAGCCGCTAACAGGTATTTAATAACTTGTTTTGCAAACTCTTGGCTTGCTCCTTTGTCATTCTCTGTCTCACACTTCTTTGTCTCTACATCATTTTTTTTCACACACAATAAAAGAAACATTACACATGCAAGACTTCCTGAACATCTCAAAGGCTCTGGCTTTTGCAGACTTGAAAGTAGAATGTTAAGCTTAACTTACAATTTCATGTACACATGGACAATGTTTGAGTGTGCATGGACTCGTGCCGAGTATTTATTGAACATTTACCATGTTCTAGTTGTAGAACCTTGAGAAAAATCAAACACCAAGGACTACATATCAAAGACAACATCTTGTACACATGAACATTTACTTTATGAAACTGGACTAGTAATATCCTAATTATATATTGCTAATAATGCTAATAATTCATGAGTCTCGTGCCTCATGAAATTGCACGTCTTACAATTTTTTTTTTCAGTTTAGAAGAGGAAAAAAGTCTTAAAGAGGTTGCAGGAAATGATACCAAATTCTCATAAATATTAAATACAGAAGTCAAATCCAAATTTAGCATTTTTGTTTCTAAAGCTAAAAGCAATTACAATCTATATTATTTCTCCCAGTTTAATGGCTAGGGCTCAATATGAATGACATTTATTATGTAGTTATCATTAAGATAATGATCCTCTGAAATAAATTCATGCTTCCTATGCCTACTTCATTCAACAATTCCATAGTAAAATTCAATGACACTCCTATAAAAAGTTAGTATTCTAATTTTAAATTATGCACACACATCTATATATGTGAATATATATTTTAATAATAAATTTAGATATGAAGCCATCATTTAATTTGTCAACTATCAAGCAACTTTCTAAAATCCCCTTTTAAAATAAATTAAACCTTAAGTGCATTTCTGACTTCCAAAAGCCTGTATCTATAATGTGTCTGATATCATCATTTCATATGCTCTAAGTCAGTGGGATGACATAAACATTCTAATATAAAAGGGTAATGTAAGGCATTATAAATCCTCCATCATAATCCATTTCTTATCTTTCTGTTTTACTTGTGAAATCACCAGAGGAAACAAAGGATTTTAAGTGAGATTGGAAATGTCAATTTCTAAACCTACTTTATTTTGTCCTTATTACCTTCCTTCCAGGTAGTATACCAGTTATTTATCATATCTCATGAGATGGATACCATTAAAATTTTATGTGGAGAATAAGGAAGTTGAGTCTTAGAAACATTACGTTATATAGGAATACAACTCAATGTGAAGTGCTTGCCATGAGGTCCATAGTTTTACCCCCAGAAAACACATAAAAGAGCTGAGTGCAAACAGTTATGATTATAACCCCAGTTCTTGAAAGGCAGAGACAGCTAGAAATCTGGGGTGTGAAAAGAAGCCACCTAAACTATTTGGTGAGATCCAAGATAGTTAAATATCACATTTCATAAAGAAAGATGGATGACGTGTAAGGAATGATACAGGGTATTGACTGTTGAGCTTCATGCACACATGAACACACACGCACATGAGAGAAGCCGGAAGGGAGAAACTCATATCAGATGAACTGGAATTTTGAATCAGGTACTCTCATTTTGAACTACACTTTCCGAACTACACTAAAACCCTGAAGAAATAAAGTGACCACAGATTGTTATTTAAAAAAAAAGTGTTACAACAGCCAAATGTATGATTTGTAAAAAATCTTAGTAAGTAATAAAATTTTCTTTGCTAGGCCACAAGCATAAGTCATGTGTTATTTGGTTCACATATATTCTTTTTACTCTCCCTGTTACTACTTAAAATAGACTGCTGCCAGAAAGTTCTTTGTAAACCTGAAATAGTGACTAACACTAGCTCCTATCACGAACTCAAGGACCTCAAAATTTTTGAATATTACTAAGTAGAAGGACTACTACTACTACCAAGTAGATAATATTAAATTGATCCATGGCTCCCCAGCAAGTCAGATGGCATTCTTACCTCCGGAAATGGAAGTACCACCAGCAAAACATAGCTGTCAGTCCCATGGCATCCTTCCTCAAACAGTGCATTCACCATATTTCATAATTACTATTCCAGCTCTTAGACATGTGATAACCAAGTTCAGGAGCTGAACCACAGCTTGGTGTCTCAATTCAGCCTTCATATCCTTTTCACATATGATCTTTTTGACAACTTCCAAAAAGAAGTAAAAATTCAAAATATAAATTTTTATTGATAGCTCAGGGCTCTTCATCATCAGACCACATTTGTGCACATAATAAAACACCAGAAAGAATTACTGACACATTAAAAAATATGTTTGTGAGTATATTGGGTGATTCAATTATTGCAACAACTTGAGCTGTATCTCAGGTTAATAAGAATATGTTTAATAATCAAGTAATTTAAAAAATGCCTTCAATTTCATTTCTTTGTGGTCTCTGTGACCCACAAAGGCCAGTTAGCTGGATGATATCAGTAAGTAAAAGAAAAGGTTGTACAGGTAATTCTTTAAATCTAGGTCAAGGTGATCAAAAGCACAGCTCCAGCAGAGATGTTCTCACATTGACTCCTCTACAGAAGAGCTAGGAATCTGAATAGGAGCAGACAATCCAGTTCCACAAGGAAGTTTTATTGACAGGAATAGAGTTTCTAACAATCTCACAGAAAGATTAAAAAACAGATGCTTTGACTGTTCATGTACTTAAAGAGAAAATAGCTCTGAGTTAGAAAAAGGGACTTAAATTACCTTTACACAGGAAAAGTTTTCCAAAACTCAGCCACCAGCTTTTTATAATATACCTCTTTAAACCATGTCCATCATTCAGCTGTATTTTGAGCTTATTATTGAAGCGTCTTCCTAACTATAAACACCAGTAATACATTATCTCTTGGGTAATGTACTTGGGGACAAAGAGGTCACAGTGAATATTGCAAATAGTACAAATTTCTAAGGCATGTGGGCTTTTATCACCTTTACATCCCTTAGTGGCCACATCTCTACTGACTGATGATCCAATCATTTTGCCAGTAAATTCCCATCTACCCCTGCAGTGATTATGATTTTCCCAGCGGCAGAGCTACAGTGGAACTCGGTCGCCTGATACTTCAATAGCAAATAAAACAAAGAAATAATAATGATATTAGTATCACTTATTTAATTATTGTCTCTAATATTAAGTTGTAACAATTGCCACACAGTTATCTACTTGTCTGAAAATACAGAAGAAAGAGAATACTGCTTATCTAGGACATATACCAAGGTCCTTGTATCAGTGCTCATTATCACTTATTTTGACAATCTCTTATCTGTTCAGACAGTGGCTGAAATTTCGTCAAAATTAAGAATTTTGAAAATGTACCTTACTCAAGAAAATTAAGAAATAATTTCTATCTTCAAAAGAGTAACAGTTCAGAAATGTTTCAAATTTAGAAATATTTGTAGTAATATGTTTAAGTAATATTTTTAAATACTTATAATTATAAATATTTTAATATTTTTATTAATTTAAATATTTTAAGATTATTTAAATATTTTTACATTTTAAATATTAAATTTAAATAATTTAAATACTTTTCTGGCTTAATGTTGAAAAGCACTAATATCTTCCATTTACAATGTTTTTCCACGATTACTGCTGACTAATAAGCATATTGAACTAGAAAATGTCCTGAGGGGGAGGTATCATACCTAATGATCTAGACATGGGTAATATCAGTGTTCCTCAGTTCATTATTATCACCCACACAATTGAGGATAATTTTTAGATGTTTTGTTACTCTAATAATCCTGCCTCTGAAATTTCACATGCTGCTACTACTTATGTTCATATATTATTTATACTTGTGGTTTAAATATAAAATGACTATGATATTTTCAAATATTATCATGCCAATTTTTAAAAATTTAGGGGACATCTCATGTATATTCTATTTGTATTGGGTCATATATTGTGTTTTATACTTAGAGTGAAGACAAGATGAATGCTCATAAATTATTTTCTTTCTTGGAGTATATTCATTGTTCATAGTACTGGGTTTAATAAATGCAATTCCATGCAAGCATATAACATACTTTAACCATATTCTTCCTCCATTCTCCTTATTCTCTTTCTTCACACTGCTCTTAGTTCCATCCATTTCTCTAGACATGTTCACCTCTACTTTCATTTCTCAAATATGATCTTATGAAGCTACATAGATTCCCCCAAAGAGAGAAAACATATTTAGTTTTGACTGATTCCATTTAATAACCATAATAATCTCTAGTTCATCCATTTTCCTTTAAACAATATAGTGTTTATTCTTTAAGGCTCCATAAAATCTCATATATCACATTTTCTTCATGTATTTCCCTATTGATAAGCACTTTTGTTGATTCCATAATTATGTTGATTGTGGATATTGCTGCAGTAAAGAAGATGCTAGTATTTCTATTATATGTTAAATTTGATTCCTTCATGTTGCATGTCTAAGAAGTGTTATCAGTGGATTATATGGATATCTATTTTCAGTTTCTGAGTTGTCTCTGTGCTGATGTTCATAGTGAGCTGGCTAGTTTAAATTCCCTGCAGCAGTGTGTCTGAGTTTAAGCAAACTGCTGTTGCACTTGCAAACATAGAACTGTATTGGTGAAATTATTAAGGCCACTCCACGTAGTTAAAAGGGAGGTTTATTTAGTGGCATAACTTACAAATGAAGGGATAGGTAGGTTGCAGCATCTAGGAAAGGTGTGGCGCAGTCTGGTGGTGTACTCTGGAGAACTCTGCTCGGTCTACCTCCAGTGTCCAGGGTCCAGGAACCAAGGGAAGGCCCTCTCTTGGCCCCGCCTTGTAGGCGTGACAGTTACTGAAGCCTCAATGGGGGTTGGAACTTCCAGATCAAAGCTGGAATGGCTACCCACTACAGAACTGAGTCCTCTGATGTGAGATCCACTCTTCAATCCATGAGGAAATTATGTACTGTTTTGTATGATATGGTGACAAGGGGTGAATCTGAAGAGAGATGTTATATGAAAATATGCCAAGTGGTATTTACAAAGCAAAACATTGTTTTCCTCAGAATCTACACATGAGAATACATAAATTTAAACTGAAAATACAATTTCTAAAGAAGGAATTTTTCTCTTAATTTTATTTAAACCACAATACTGAAGATCTGTCTAATGAAAGGAGAAACAGATTTGAGGTCACAGCTTGAAAGAAAACTAGGAGGGATTTCTATGGGGCCCTTCAGAAAAGGTCCACATTTAACAACTATTTTGTAGTACACATTTTAAGTACTTTATTCCATGTATTTTTGTGTGTATTTACAGCCTACAGAAAAAATGAAGACTTTGATGATTCATTGGAAAAAAATTAGACAAAAGAAACCAAGGAATAGCAACGCACCCACTAAAGACAAGACCAGATATTAACACCTATAATTTCAATAATATCAAACCCAGAAGCCTAGGCACCAGCACAAAAACACAATCATTAGCACTCAAGACAATATGTCTCTACCAGAACCCAGGAACCTAATTACAGTAGATCTGAGAAATGCATTATAGCTATAACACAAGGCAAGTACTAAATGGCTGTTATGATTATGTTCAAGATCCTTAAAGAGGATATGAATAAATCCATTAACTACATCTATGAAAAAATAAACAAACAATGGAATAAAAAGATGAAAAGAGATCAAGGCATGAAAATAGCAATTGAATCACTAATAAAATCCAAAACTGAGGTAAAACTAGATATGAAAAATTTAGGAAATCAAATAAAAACCTCAGAGGTAAGGTAATAGGAACAGAGGAAGGAAGAGACACCCAAGTCAAAGGGCAGAAAACCATAGGGGACAGGTACTAGCCCTCAGCCCCTACCCAGATTCCTCTCAGAAATCCTTCTAGGAATGAGAGAGAAGTGAATGATATCTACAATAATTTCATACATAGGGGCAAATGGGTTTTATTCTATATGCTCTTTATTGCTGTTTTCTTTGGTTCTTCCATCTTTATTGTTCTCTACATCTTTATTCTACTACATCTTTACTCCACTATATCTCTATTCTACTATATCTCTATTCGACTGCATCTCTATTCTACTCCCCATTAGCAACTTGTTAGTAAATCTACAAAGCAAAAGTCTCAGGAACTCTCTGATAAAAGTCACACTTGGCAAAGACTTGGTCAGCTTAATTGGTGATGGACAACAGCTGCAGATTGTAGAGTATTCTGACTCATCTCTTAAAGGGATAGCTACAAGGGTACAAGGAAAGAAGTTAAACAAGAGATTTAAGGAAAAGGCAAAGAATATATGTACTATTTTGTCTGATTAATAATATCTGGACATGGTTAATCAGCCTTTTTCTGTTAATCACCTGAATCTGAGGACCTATACATAATTAGTCTACTGAGCCTAAAATCTTACATTAAAAACTGATGAAGAAATAAATACAAAGTGTTAATTGTTTTTTGAATCAGAGTAGGGAGGTGCCAGTGGAGGGAACTTAGGGCAACATAGGTGCTGTGGATCTCTTGAAGGACTAAGATATAAAAAGACCAGACACCTGCACTATCACTTCTAGTTCACTATAATTCTTCTGAATGATTTTGATCCAATAAGGCCAGGCACCCACAATTTTGCTATGTGAAAGTTCTACTCATCATTCAGTAATGAGTTGTTTAATTTCTGAGTTAGTGTAGTTACTAGAGATCAAAACAATCTATCAATTTTAAGTGTTATTGCATGTGGTTGTGTAGGATAAAAGAAGTGATTTCAGTCTTTTTGAATTTGCAAAGATTTGTTTTGTGCCTAAGGATTTTGTGTATTTTAGAAAAGCTTCCATCTTACAAGTGCTGATAAGTAGACAATGCATTCTTTGATTTTGGGTTAGAATATTCTATAGACATCTGTTATGTCCATTTGATGTATGATGTCAATTAGTTCTCAAGTTTTTAGGCTTAATTTTTATCTAGATGACCTGTCTGGATGATTATAGGAAATGGGGTATTACAATCACCTATTCTTACTAGATTTTTGTTAATCTGTGTCTTTAAATCCAATATACATTTAGGATACAAATGTCTCATTGTTTAACTGTTTCTTTGATCAGAATGAAATATCCCCCTGTGGGTGAACTTTTCTGTCCCACCTGCCAGCTCCCAAATAACCACAAGGAGACTTATTATTAATTATAAAATATCAGCCATAGCTTAGGCTTGTTACTAACTAGCTCTTATAACTTAAATTAACCCATTTCTATTAATCTACATATTGCCATGTGGCTCATGGCTTTACCTATCCTCCAGCATTTCTTGTTATCTTTGTGTCTCCTGTTGACCTCACTTTTCTTCTTCCCAGAGTTTTCTCTGTCTGACTTTCCTGCCTATACTTCCTCTCTAGCTAATAGCCATTTAGTTTTTCATTAACCCAATCAGAAGGTGCCTTGGCAAAGACACATCTTCACAGTGTACAAAAAGATAATTCCACAATAGTCCCTTTTTATCTCTTCTGACTAGTTTTAGCTTGAAGTCTATTTTGTCAGATGTGTGCATTATTATCCTTAGTGATTAACTCTGAGTTACTAATAATACATTGGTGTCACTTTAAGGAGAGAAATATAAGCACTTCTCTTGGAGTCATTTAACTAAGAACGAATCCAGATTTGAATTCTCTATATCATCCCCCTTGTGTTTTCACTCCTCTGTCTATTGTGTGAGTCTGAATCTGTACCTGCCTGCAGGTTGTCCTGTGATTCTATGTAGATCTAACATACGTGTATTTCTGTCTGTGATCATGTGTCTCTTTGTTCCTATGTGTGTTTGATGGGTCTGTTTGTCTGTCCTGTGACTGTATGAATAATGATATCTCCCTGTGTGTAACTGTATTTGGGTGTCTGTGGCTAAAAAATAATGGTTCCACAATGTTTTTATTTGAACAACATGGAAAGCATCACATGTAGGAAGGAATGGGATACTTTATAGAAATCTTAACCAAGTTTTACAAGGAATTAAGTGACTGACTCAAATTGAGTCCAACTGATCCAGATAATAAACAACATTGTTTATCAACCAACATTCATAAATAGTTGTTCTCAATATTTATGGAAGGTATTAGGAAGTTGATTTTAACTTTTGTATTTGTTGCTATTAGCAAATGAAATACACATTGTCCAGATCATAGACATGTAAGCATATGTAATTTAAAATTGTAGTCGTGTATTAGCTGAGGTTGTAAAATTTGATTACATGGGAAATCTAGGATAACAGTCTTAAGTCTTAAGTGACCTCAAGATTTACTCTGGCTATGAGGTCTAGCAGAAGTTCCAGTCCCTTAGAATGTAAGATATTTCAGAATGTAGCATTCCCAAAGTCAGAGAGCAATGCCAAATACTGTTAAACTTTAAAAGGTTCACACTGTTCAAAATATAGATTATATTTTGTTTGTTTTGTGTGCCTAGGGATTTAGGAGGGAAAAGATGTAGTACAAATTTGATGAATTGGTGTGCTGGGGACAATACACTAACCTGCGTAGGGGGGCAGTGATATCTTTACCTAGTTATTAAGCTTGAAAGATGTCAATGGGCTGTATTGGCAGTGGAGTGGAATAATGCGGGGGAGAGATCTCTGTTAGTTTTCTGGGAAGTATTACTTCCTGCATGTAAGCTAGTGACCACCCAGTGTCCCCTGTTTCAGCAGAAGCTTCCTTATGGCATTTTTCACCTCTGCATTCCTCAAGGTGTAGATCAAAGGATTTAACATTGGCTCAATAACGGTAAAGGACACAGCCATTATCTTGTCTACTGGGTAAGTGACCACAGGTCTGACATACAAGAAAATACAGGGCACAAAGAACAACACAACCACTGTGAAGTGAGAAGTACACGTGGAGAGGGCTTTTCGCCTTCCTTCAGAACTACAGGACTTTAGGGAGCAGAGGATGATCACATAGGAAGCAGTTAGAATAAGGAAAATGGCCATACACATCACTCCACTGTTGAGAATGACTAAGAGACCTAGGATATAGGTGTCCATGCAGGCCAGTTTCAGCAGTGGAAATAAATCACACATAAAGTGATCTATGATATTGGGGCCACAGAAAGGTATTTGATGCATAAAGAGAAGCTGAATGGTTGCATGTGCAAATCCACCTACCCAAGTCCCTCCTACCATCAGGCGGCATATTCTGGGGCTCATGATAGTTATATAATGCAGAGGCTTACAGATGGCCACATAGCGGTCATAGGCCATCACAATGAGAAGGATTATCACCACACCACCAAAGAAGTGATCCACAAAGAGCTGAGTCATGCAACCTTCCAATGAAATGGAAATGTTCTCAGAGAAAGAGTCCACAATTAACTTGGGGGTAATGATAGAAGAGTAAGTTATCTCCATGAGGGATAGTGACTTAAGGAAGAAATACATGGGTGACCTCAGACCCGGGCTTCTGGTTATTGTTACCACAATCAGTACATTTCCTAACATTGTAGCTACATACATTATTAGGAATAAAACTGAGAATATTTTTCTTAGCTCTGGATTCTTTGTAATTCCCAAAAGAATAAATTCAGTCACATTGTTCATCTTCTGTCTTTGATGTGGGCTGATAAAAACATGGAATTCTGCACTGGAGATTCTGCAAGAGAAATGTTTTTTTGTCAGAAATCATTGGGTTGTTGAGCAGTTTGAGGGCACTGTCTAATACCCTCCTTATCAATTCTTTCTTCATCTTGTGGTACAAAAACTAGGTGCTCACAATAAAAGCCTGATGTCAGCTTCAACTCTACTGCTCTCAGAACATCCCAGCTTTACACTGATGAGCTCATGTTTTCTGTTCAAGTGTTTTCTGCTTGAATTCAAACCCTGCTTCATCCCTTTACTGTACACATATTCCTAGGCAGATTAAGAGGTTAATACTCTAGAACAAGCTTTGACCAACTAATGATAACCAGTTTAGTGCATTCTTTGGTTAATTTTGTCTTTCCATGCCCACTCTCTTCATGTCTTCATTCTGCATTTATTATTTATTTATTTATTTATTTACTTATTTATTTATTTATTTATTATTTATTTATTTATTTATTATTTATTTATTCATCCATCCATTCATTCATTCATTTATTTGTTTAAAACAACAGGAAGAAAATCTACTTAATATGCAGGACCTATTTAGTGTCTGAATTTTGGAAACTTGAAGTTTGGATGCTGAATTTCATTTATCATTTAATAACCCAAATACTTTGAAAATATAAAAAAATTTTACTTGTTCATTTCCTGCTATTACTGTTTTAGAATTTCCTAGCTGAAGAACCATGTGTAAAAGCTCTTCACTTAGCAACAACTGTACTCTTCAAATCATATGTTTTCTAAAATTGAATCATGAATATTGCTAATATAGATTGCTCATAGCCATTGAGTCCTTACTATGTTTCATGAAAAGGAATGTCCTACAAAATCATTTCTTTACTTTTGAGATTAACATATAAGTCTAAAGAAGCCAAATAATACCTAAATTTCACATAGGCGTAAACACTGAAGCCAAATTCAAATCCAGGTTTTCCTACTTCCAAAATTAATACTAATAAAATATGTATTGTTGCACTTATATTAATACCAAGAGGCCAACAATCATGAGATATTATGCTTTTTTTATATTACTTTGTTTTCATAACTAGTTAGCATTATAGGTTCATGTGTAAGCTAATGATTAGATAGGCAAATTCAGTAATAACTATGTAGCAAACTCCAAAATATAATGCTGTACATATAGTTATTAGCTAAGTGATCATGCAATCTAATTATTTTCTGCATATTTCTTAAGAAAATATACCCAGCACTCCACACAATTTGAATAATATCATCCTATAAGGAACCAATGTCAGTTGGATGATATTAATACTATATCATCAAAGATATTGTAACTCCATTAGTACTCTTCTATCATAACACACTTTCTTTGCCTCCTTGTGAAGTGATATTTCCAGATAAAGGCAAAAATAAAAATAAAAATTAATAGTAAGAATAAAAGCAAGATTAGTCAAAATAATACTCAAAGTTTCAATCAAAATTCTCTTTACATTGCACATAATTATATTATATCAAGGGTTTCAGTTGACTTATCAGTTATCAGGTTTATGTCTTATATTACATGATATGACTATTACTGCTTATCTCATCTTGAGAATGAGGAAACTAAACCTTAGAAGCCTAAGCATATCATCATAGATACATGGGATTTATGAATCAGGCTGTTTGTTTTAGTGAGATCCCTTCATTATTACACTAAACTTTTAAAAAACAGCACTGATGTCTCTGCTCTCTGTAGAAATTACTGCCAGAATAGATTAGCAGGATAAAAGGACTTATTCAGTAAGTAGCAACTTTCTCTATGATATGGACACATTATAAAGCTTTATCATTTGACTTAAATATATGAGAAAGCCTTTCTTTAAAGTCTCTGGTAAGTAATGTAGACAGTTTGAGGAAATTCTTTGTAAACCTACAATATAAACTAATCCAAATTTCCCATATCTTCCTTCCAAGAATTTCAAAATTTTCTTGTTAATATTCTTTCTTTTTTGTTATTTGTTTTAAATTTTTTGAAATTAAAATATAATTACATTATTTCACCCCTTTTCTTTCCTCCTCAACTCTCCCCTTTAGCTCCTTTTCTTTCCTTTAAATTAAGTCTCCTTTTCTTTAATTGTTGTTACGTTGTTACGTGTGTGTGTGTGTGTGTGTGTGTGTGTGTGTGTGTGTACATTCTGCTCAGTACATATAATGTTTTGTATATGTATGTGACTTCAGTACTGACACATCTGGTATTGGTTATCTTACTGGTATTATCAATGAAGTAGAGGGAGCACATTCTTATAAATGAAACCTGGGGCTTAGTAGAGACCCTTGGCTCAGCCTGGGAGGAGGGGACTAGACCTGCCTGGGCTGAGTCCACCAGGTTGATCTCAATCCTTGGGGGAGCCTTTGCCCTGGAGGAGATGGAAATGGGGGGTGGGCCGGGGAGAAGGGGGCGGGGTGGCAGGAGGGATAATGGGGTGATCTATGACTGATATGTAAAGTTGAATTATATTGTAAAATAAAATAAATTATAAAAAAAAAAGTTGAATTTTATTTTTAACTCTGACTCCTAGGACATGTAGCTAATTTGATTCCTCTCTGGGTCTCAGAATGTTTGTCATAAAAAGTTAAAGAGCTAGGAGTTTGAAGGAGTGATCTCAGCTTTAATTTTCACTGAGGTTTCCACTTAATGCTACAAGTAGGACTTGCTGTATGCAATCACAACATCGAACAGATTTTAAAACCCCATGCATTAGGTAATATTCATAGCACTGCCTTTTTTGGAAAAGAAAAGTTAATCAATGAATTTACGACAGTTCTGTTTTCATTAGTACACATCTTGTTATCAGATGTACTCAATTCTCCCCTGTAGATAATTTTCTGTTTCGGTGTTCTCTTCTTTCTATTGAAATCGAGCATATCTCTTTCCCCAGGAACAAACATCTCAGTTAATTTATGCCTCTATGGAGTAAACGGACTTAGTTTTCTGTTGTGCTAAGGCCAATTATTGACAATTGGACTTTCAGTCTTACAGAACCAAAGCTGTATAATTCTAACACGAGTCTGTATGTATTAGAGAAGGATGAAAAACAGGGTGTTAAGGTCTTCATAACTTTACCATTTAATTTTACAAACACTATCAGAATAGTTGGGCATGATGGTGAACAAAGATAATCTATGCTCTGGTGAACCTGAAGTAGGAGGCTTGCAAGTTCACAGTCAACGTGGTTTAAAGATTAAGTTGGAGGCAAGCTTCAGATACACAGTGAGTCTTTATCTTAAAAAGCAAACCAAGAAACTACCAAAGAACAAAGTATATGATATAAGAAATATTGTTATCTTAATATCAGACACAAAAATAAAAGTCTTGGGGAGCTTGTATCCTTTGAGTGAATACATGGTCAACTTAACAACCAAAGGAACAAAATACTCTTCACCATAACTCTTAGAACTGTGTGTCCTACCTTTTAGAACTTTTGTGATTATAAATAAAACTGCAGGTTAATGAATCTTTGGTGAGCACAATTCATTATACATCATGATTATTTCTTCACTGTGAGCTTCTTATTTCTTTCTGCCTCTATCCATCATCCCGTTACAAGTCAACTACTACTTCATCTCCATCCCCACTTGCCTGCTACCCTCTTCATCTTTGTCATCCATGGTATTTGTCACATGAACTTGCATAGGTGGCATCTTCCTAACACAACAATAATCTTATTTGTTGTTGTTGGTTTTTTTTTCTAGTTTCCTGTTGGGTTTATCTTCTAATGAAGCCACCCAGGATGATTCATTTATTTATCTTTCCATCACTATCAATTTTGTGATATTTATACACTAATCACTTAATTAAACTCAATTTATTCTTCAAAATTGATATCCTTCAAAGAAAACTGCATCGAACCATGAGGCCTCAGCAAGTCTGGGGCAAGCTTGACTCCAAAACAGAAGATGCTATCATCAGAACCTGGTTGTTAATCTACTTGTATACTGCTTTAAATATACCACTTAACATTTTTATCTCTACAATTTCAGTTAAAACACATGATGTGGCCAAACTCCAGAGCTAAATTATATCTTTATCTAGCAATTTTGTGTTCGGCCACTGCCATCATATTGTTATTATTTAATAATTTTGGGTAGCTTGTCAAAGTACACTAAAGTAAACCAAGCTATAAATAGTTACAAGATCTGAATTTTTCATTCTGAGGTCATTATGTATAGACAAATTAAAAAAAAGAGGTTATTTACTTACACATTAAAATACAATTTCTTGTTGGGTGAGTTAATTATTGCAAGAATTTCAAATAACATCTCAGATTAATAGTAACATAAAAAAACCGTCAGGTAAATGTTAACATGTCCCATTTCATCTCCATGTTACCTCTGTGACCTCCAAAAACCAGTTACCTGTTAATCCCAATGGGTGAATATAAAGATTGTAGATACTGAATAGTTAAGTTATCTAAGCTAAAATCAAGATGACCAAAAATCCAGCCTTGGCAATGATGTTCTCACATGGAATGAATCTTTTTAGTGATGTGTTGGAAATCAGAAGAGGAACAAACAATCAAAAATGCATGGGTAAATTATCTTGATAGGAATAGAGTTCCCAAGGAATTCAAAAGAAAGATTACACACAGATACACTGTAGGTTCAGCAACTTAAATAGGAAAACAACTTAAATTTCCATTAAATAGGAAAAATTCCCTAAAACAACAGTCATCAGAGCTTGTCAAAAAAACATCCATGGCAATCTGACTACGATTTGGCTGTATTTTGAGCTTAACTTTGTAAACAGCCTTCAAACAGTATTTTAGAAGGAGCACATTGACCATGGAATCTCTTGGGTAGTGGGCTCAGGGGAAAGAGGTCAGAGTGTGATGTGGGGATGGCAGAGATTTCCAAGATGAGAATGATTGCATCACTCCAACTACATCCCTTTGTGGCTATTTCTCCACTGACTCAGGATCTAATCACTTTACCTGCATTTACATGCATAAATTCTCTGCATCCCCACTGTGATCAGGATTTTCCCAGGGGTAAAAGTACACTGGATAAAGACCCAGCTGATATTATGTGAGCAAAAGCTAAGCAAACAAACAAACACAATAAAGCGATCATAGTTGTTAGCTCCAAACATAAACTCCTTTTCTGGAACTGAGCAACTTCACAGTGATGCATCTGCCTAAAATCAGATGAGTGAAAAGAAAGCAAATGCCACTTATGTTGTTCATTTAGCAAGTGCCCTGGATCAAGGTTTACTCTCACATCCCCTGATCTCTTCATCTTGTGGGGCTAGTGTTGAAATTGTCCCCACTTAACTACAGGTTAGCTGCCATTATTAAACATTTTTAAAAATGTTCCTTAGATAAAAATCAAAGAATAAATTCTTTCTCAACCAGAAGAATTCATGTTCTCCAGTGTTTTCAATTAGAAATGTTTGGCGCATCCCCAGACAGGAGGACTCAAACACACGTAAAGTCAGACAACGTAACAACATGCATAAGACCTACACAGATTTAAACTGGACAAAATCCTAGCACTCAGAAAGGGAAGTAGACACAAAATCCCACTCCTAACCAAGAAGTTATGAGCAATTGATCCTGGCTGGGAAAGGAAAAATCAATTTTTCCAATGGAGTGCCATGGGAACACCAACCACAATCCAGGGCAAGCCCCATGAACCTGAGTAGTTGACCAACACAAAAGAGACTCTGTTTTTTTTTCTTTTGGTTTTGTTTTGGTAATCATTGTCATGTGGGATTTCTTATTTTTTTAGTTTGTTTGTTTTGATTTCCTATAATAGAATGATAATATTGTTAATACCTATAACTGATATTTAGCCTAACCCTACTGGAACTTGTACTGTGGAATACCTTGCAAAAAATATTTTCTTCATTTAGTGATTAAGAAAATGAGGCTTGTGAGGTAAAGAAAAAAATGACATAAATTTCATTTTAGATGCCTAGGAGTCCATGTATCTACATATTGACTGACATGATTCCTACATGAGTACAAATCATAGAGATGACATAAAAATCATACCAAAGGATATAATGACATAATGATCAGACTTCCTGAACAGTGGTTTCTGCTTATAATTTTGCATATTAATTTTGTCTTCACATGAAATAAATGAATCTGAAAAATAATGACTATATCCCCACAAAAATTTTCCTGTGTTTTAACATTTTAACATTACATCATGATACAAGGTACATTGAATGCATTATCAAATGTACCTTTTGTATCAAATGAGTTTTATGTCAGGTCCCATAATATAAATTGGGCAACTGAGGCTGAGGATCATTTCCTCTAAGATTGATATGGATTATGAATTTTCCAATATTTTTAAAGTACAATAAACATTACACTAAATCTCTGAAAAAAATAATCATTAGCTCAGAGTTGGAGGGGGGAAATGGGGATTGAATATGATCATATTTTGTCTTATGTGTAGATGAAATTTACACTGATATAATTGTCCAAACATGAGCTGAACAAGGACAATACCAACACACATGCCAAACTGGATAGGAAAACTCAAGTTACCCCAATCCTACACAAAAAAATACTACAGGCAACTAAGGAATGATGAGAGGAGGAGAAGAATCTTCTCCAGGGTAAAGCACGCCAATTGGCTATCCAACAGCAAAGGGTCATCCTGAAAACATACATACAAGTAACAGTGTACATACTAAGCAAGTTACACATAGGGATATTTATGTACATACATATGCATATATACATGCATACAATAATAATGAAAAAAGACGTTATGAATTTGGAAGAGAGCAAGGATGTATATGTGTGAAGGCTTGAAGGGAAGAAAGAGAAAGGGGAAATGTAATTATATTATATTCTCGAGTAAAAAATTAAAATAAAGTCTCGAAAAATAAAAATATAATGGAGAAATATTGCTACCTTAATCAAATTTTTAGGAATACACACTTCTTCAGTAAGTAGTGAAATTATTCTTGTTAGGGAAATGACATTGTCATTTGTCTCAAATATATCACAGGCCATTCCTATAATATTCTATATTTTACTAAACAATATAGTTCAATCCCATGCCTACTTGTGTCCAACTCCCAAAGTTCAGAAATTAATGAATAGCCTTTATGAAGTAGAGAAAGCATAGAAATCTGAATACTTACTTGCATTATTTAACTGTCTAACTCCTACAATATGTCACAAAAGTGTTCCTTCTCTGGTTTTCCAAATTGTTGCAATAAACTTGTGAAAGGATGAGCTCAAACAATCCCTCTCCAAGATTCCTGGCTCACATGTCCTGATTTACATCTCAGGATGTCCCTGCTCTGATCTGCACTCTATCTTCCTGTTGTAGGTAAGAATCCCTTTAAGTGATCACAAATCTAGAATGCAGCATGAGTCTTAAAGAGTCTTATTAATAAAATCAAACCTGAGCCAGGTATTGGGGTGAACACTGGAAGGTCAGAGAGACAGAACAAACCACAGCTAACCTCACCTGGCCAACTTCTCAGCTGGTCTTGTTTCCTCAGACTGAAAGCCTCTGTGTCCTCATATCCGAATGGCTCTCAGCTGAACTGTGCTTCTCAAAAGCCTGAAAGCTTAACCAGGCCAAATGCTTCTCCAGGCCAAATGCTTCTCCAGGCCAAATGCTTCTTCAGGCCAAATGCTTCTAGTTTCTGGTCCTCACGCTTTATATACCTTTCTGCTTTCTACCACCACTCCCTGGGATTAAAGGTGTGGGTCACCATGCCTGGCCATTTCCAATGTGGCCTTGAACTCACAGAGATCCAGAGGGATTTCTGTCTCTGGAATGCTAGGATTAAAGGCGTGTGCTACCACTGCCTAACCTCTGTTTAATATTGTGGCTGTTCCGTCTCTGACCCCAGATAAGTTTATTAAGGTACATAATATTTTGGGGAACACAATACCACCACACTAGAATGGTTTAAATATGAGCTCAATGCAATAATGGCTAATAATGATTTCTTTTTTCTTAAAATCTGGGAACACATCACAATTCTCTGTTGTTAATGAATATGTCACTTAACTTAGCCTGGTCTTCAAATCATCTACCATGTTAATGCATTTCCAAACTCCCCTATGCCTGTGTCTCCCTTCCACAGCAGTGGGTCCCATCTCATTACAGGAACACATATCACAAAATGCTTTGTACAGCGAAATAGTGCTTAGTTATAGTGAGCAGTCTTAATTCTCTGTCCTAGCCAGGCCAGTTGCTGATTACAGGACACACACTTGTGCAGAAAAAGAGGTCTCACAAGTAATCAAAGTCAGTGTGTCAGAAACTGCTTAAAGACATGGGGTCAATTTATTTACAGTTGTTTTTGTTTGTTTGTTTGTTTTTTTAACTCCTACCAAATCTAGAAGAGATGACCGGGAATGGTGGTAGATGTTTATAATTCAATCTTTGGTGAGTCTGAGGCAGGACAATTACAAAATTGAGACCAGCCTCATCTACTCAGTGAGATTCAGGACTGTTTAGGATATATCAGTGCCAAGGGCAGTGGGAATATACAGCATGTGACAACTAATATTTAACAGGTTAACCCACCAGAGGAATAACTTCCTGATGGGAAGCCCCACTTGGCAAAGAGGTGAAGTTGCTGACTGTTAATGACAGATTACTCCTATCTGTAATTTCTCTCCTTTGCCATTCCATTCCTTCCCTACAAAGAACTTCTGTGAGATTCTTTCCACAGCCCATTGGTAGTGTGTTTTATATCATTGAACAAACTTATAGCTGGAATGGTCAGGAAGATGATTTCTGTTTAAGCTGTATAATTCTGATGAATATAAAATATACTAGAATATTTTTCTTTTCTTTCTTTCTTTTTTTTTTCTTTTTTTGAGACAGGGGTTCTCTGTGTAGTTTTGGTGCCTGTCCTGGATCTTGCTCTGTAAACCAGGATGGCCTCAAACTCACAGAGATCCGCTTGACTCTACCTTGGAGTGCTGAAATTAAAGGCCTGCATCACCTGGCTTTATTTTATTTTTCTTAATTGACACAGAAAACTAACATTATTCTCATTCTCAAGGATGCTAATTTTAGACTTCAGAACAGACTAGTTGTCCCTGCAAATAAAATACTCAAGGACAAATTCCTGAATGTCTGTTTGTTGAACCAAAGTCAGGCTGTTTACATTGAGACATAACCCTCTGCAGTAATTCTCTTTCTCCATGCACACCAACCCACTTAAGGTTTAGCCAACTACTGTTATTGTTAAGTCCTGAATTTCAGTGTCATTCTCTGTCTGGGAAAGCTAACCACTCAGGCTATGTGCTTGGCTAAGTGTTACTCGCTGGCCAGTCAACATGACCTTCCTAGCCTGAGAAAAACTCTGTGACTTATCGTGTATTCTGAGAATGGGTTAGACCCTGAAAATGTAACATAGAATTGTCCAGAGTTTGGCTGTGAGAGGAGCAGCCATGTAGAAAGGGGCTGTGTAGAGCTATGGAGGGAGGTACTGTGTTAAGGGAGTGAGTATGTTTTAGAATGTGTATGTGTGTAGAGAGCTGTGGAGTGAGGGTGTGAGCTTTTGTGTGAGTTTGTGTTAGAGTGTGTGTGAGGATGTGAGAGAGAGCTGATGAGAGTAGGTAGGCAGGAGAGAGAGCAAGAGAGAGATGTTCAGAGAAAGAGATTTTTTTAAGATGAAGTAAAAGAGGAAGTTGCCATCAGAAAGTATGGGTTTCCTTATTTTTCCCCTCAGATAGAAAACATGTACCCCTCAGATAGATAAGAATTTTTCCTAAGCTCTTGCCACCTTTAGGATTTTTTTTTTTACATATACTGGAGGTTGCCTTGGAACAGGCTCTCCCATGGCCACCTATATATCAGTCCATGTGTAAACAATAACACCACCTGACCAAAAGAAACAAAAAGCTAGAAGTAAAACAAACAAGCAAGATACTATATAAGATAAGAACTATTATTTTATATGTATTAAATAAATCTTGGAGAACTAAGAAAACTTGATTAAATCTTTTGGGTACTTAAGTCATGTCACAAGTTCACAGCACAAGCGATGAATGACTGCAATCTCCAACTCTCTCAACGTTGTTCATCCTATCTTGTAGCACATTTTTTAAATATAAAGGCGATAATAAGCAACAGAATTTTTGAAGAGTAGTGATCAACTATCCATCATGATTAATTTCATTATTACAAGCATCTTAACTTCCTGCTGCCTCTGATTACGTCCTTCGTGAAGAAATATGTTACCCTTTCTCCATCCCTACCCCCTTCATTAGTGTCGACCTGGACAATGCTACAGTTACCTGCATAGGTTTTGTATTAGCAACATTTCAATCTTCTCTGTTCAGTTTAAAAGCTTCCATACTGTTTTTCAACTATTTACAAAGATTCTAAGAATGACTGATTTCCTGTCATGTCATTAATTTCAAGTATTGTGATGTCTATGTACTAATCGTCATTCTATAGATTTAATTATTTCAACAAAAACTGTGTTTAGCATGAAATCCTCAAAGATTAGAGCCACTATTGTCTCCAGAGATGAGTATAATCATCAGAGCCTGGCTATTATTACCCTGGCATCTGTCTCCACTCTTTCCCTTCCAGTTTTCATCTGTTCAACTTCAAGTCATATACATGGTGTGGTCAGACACTGGTCTGAATTATATCTTGGTTTCTCAGCTCAGTGATGAGCATTTCTGTCTTATCTCCATCAACATGCTGCATGACAGATTTAGGGTTTTTGCTCATGGAGACACAAAAGGTTACAGATACACAGTAAAGACAGATTCAAACAGAAAAAAAAAACTCTAAACACGTCAAAATGTTTTTAAAACTATATGTTTGCTTGGGAGAGGAATGAAAAATGATAGAAAAAGTCCTTTAAAAAGGAATAAAGTAATCAAAAATATGGTAAGCCACATATAGATGAGAAATACACAGAGCATCTGGATCCTGTCTGGTATTGTGTTGTCTCTGAAAATTTTGGCTGCTAAGAGACATTAGATTATGGAAACTACTGGATAAAATCAACCTATATATTTTAAAAACATGTTGACTTCAAAATTTAAGTCAAAAGATATGGTACTTTTGGGGAGAGGTTATATTTTTGTTTCCACAGGAAATGAGAGGCTATGCTAATGGAAATCAGGTTTGATTGAGGAAGACCCCCTGAAAACCCTGGCGACAAACATAAAATAATAATCCTAAAAGACCTATAAGACACATGATATATATTTTACCTGCTCAAACACATAACAAAAAATCATCTTTAACTGACTTGTGTACAATGCACAATCTATACTTGTATTAATACAAATATTATGTTACCCTTAAAATTTTGTATATTTTCAGAGCAAGGAGACCAGACACCAATGAACATGATAACCCAGGTGGCCCATCATCCAGAATATATTTTAGGCTACTGACTCACAGAACACTACAGCCAAGACTTAACAGTTATCCTAAATTTTCTCAGCCTTCCTGGTAGACAGCCTCCAAATTCATCAGCCCTGCCCTTTACCCTGAACTCTCCATCTCAGGGGCTGGACTGTCCTTAAAAAATGTTCTATCACTAATTGTGTAAATGCTGCCTGTGATCCTGATATGTATATTGTAATCAGACAGTTTCCATATGTACCTTTGCTAGTTAATCTGGTATGAGGATCTTACTATATATGCATTGAAACAGGTTGGTACTTCCCTCTCATAGACAAAATGATTCATTGATTGCTTTGATTACAATTTTGAGAACTGTGTCAGCTTCAGCTACAGCTTTGATTCAGCAGGTACACACCATTAATCAGGCAAACTCTTTATTTATAAGTATTTCATTGCCATTGGTTACTCAGAAAGATTGATTGAAGACTAACATATACAGCTAATACATTAGAAGAAATCATTCTTTATATGGGGACTCAGATTAAAAATATTAAGACACATTTAACAACATTATGTCATACTAACTATAAATGCATTTGTTACTCCTATTGGAGGATTCACTAAGGCAATTCCATGTAGTTAAAAAGGAGGTTTATTTTGGGGGGTAACTTACAGCTAGTAAAGGGGTTGGTTACAGGATCTGGGAGAGGTGAGGTGGAGTCCAGTTGGGTTCTCTGGAGAACTCTGCTTGGTCTACCATCCAGCATCCAGGATCACCAGAACCAAGAGAGCTGGCACATCCAGATCTCAGGTCTTAAGGGCTCCTATTTTGACCCCACCTCAGGGGCAGGCCATAGGTAGGCATGACAGTTACAGGAAACCTTACTGGGGGTACTATTTCCAGGTCAAAGCTGAAACAGCTATCCACTACATATTCCTCTGCCTTTTAATGGCTCAGAGATGTTCTGGAAACAAGTATAAGCACACCTCAAGGTGTGTGGAATGGTTCTCAGCCCGTTATCAATATACATACTCTCCATTTCCAGATTAGTGTTTTTTTTTTTTTTTGGTTTTTCGAGACAGGGTTTCTCTGTGTAGCTTTGCGCCTTTCCTGGAGCTCACTTGGTAGCCCAGGCTGGCCTCAAACTCACAGAGATCCGCCTGTCTCTGCCTCCCGAGTGCTGGGATTAAAGGCGTGCGCCACCAACGCCCGGCCAGATTAGTGTTATTAGTCATTCTGTGCTACTGCTATCCTCTGCAGAAGAGGTGGCTAGTTACTTTACAAAATCAGTCAAAAATTTTGTTCAAAATAACTCTTTATGGAGTTTTCTTATTAATTTGGGAATCATTGGATGATTAATTATTCTATTCTATTCATCTTCCAGTCATCTTCAGATGTTTGAGATCTGTAGTATGCTCTACCTAGAGGGAGATTCATGTGGTTCATTGAATAAACAAAATGAGAGGATATTCCAGTAGCCATGTTAGAGGAGCAGCAGGTGGCAATTGAAGTTCAAAGTATCAATCCACCAGGAGGAAACTCTTTGATGAGTAAATCTCATTTAGGCAAGGCCACAGGACTACAGATCCCAGCATATCTTTAACTTCTGCTGTGCCTTTACATGTTTGCTGTGGCTATCTTTTTCTGGTGCTTAGCATGGTGATAATGAGTTTGGGGAGATCCCCATTGCCTGTGTGTGATGTAGTGTGTTTATCTCATGGAAATATCCCATTTTACTGGGTATTTTTGTCTGTGGATTGTCATGAAAATAATTCCTCCTTAAATCATACTGTCTAATTGATAATGATAGCTTATACAGAATTTTGATGAATAAAAATAAATACAAGGATATGTTTTACAGTAAGGACCTACAAGTTTCACATAAGGTACTTCTTTAGGTCACAGCTCAGGTTAATGTTAAGAAGAAGAGTTGGGTTTCCAGGAGCCAGGCTGGCTCTAATTCTCTTGATACTGAAGAGGTGCAGTCACAGGTTTTGTTGTGCACCATTAGCTGAAACAAAACCTCAAAATAACTTCAGGTTACACCAGATGACTTGTTAATGGTTCTTAAGATAAAGAAACCCACACAAACAATCTGAAGTTCACAAGGACACATAGTTGAGCTGTCTGATTCATTAGGCTAGGGTTGTAAACACAAAACAGTCCACTTGTTAATTCCTTACACCCATTCCTGACATAAATTTTCTGATATGGGTATGCACCCTGAATATTTAAAGTTCAGCTGACTGAGTGTTCTTTATGTATAAAAGTTTAGGTTTGTGACTCCTTATAAGATTACCTTTCAATATAGATAATAAAATGATTGATTCTTTCTTTGTAACTGCAATTTGTAGCCTACTAACAAAAGGGTTGTCTGAGAAAAATATACTCCTTGCTTGCTCATAATCTATTAATCTGTGACAAGTTACTTAGATATATTATCTGTGTGTTGTCAGGATGACTGTTTTTAATCATGTATGGGATATAAAAATATGTTTTTACCTATAATCATTCACTTAAAAATGGAATGTAACATCTTTGTGACTCCTGTATTGCCTAAAAGAGTTTGTTGGGGTATATAAGCTGTAGAAAGACAAAAGCAGAAGAGAATGGAAAATAAAGAAGGAAATCATCAAGGAGTGTGTGAGTATTTTTTCCCTAGTCACTTCAGAAAGAAAAGTCTTAGCATATGCTGATGCTGTGGATTCCTTTTGAGCCCTGAGCTACCTGGAGGCTGACCCCCCAGACAGCTATATAATCTACTTCAGAGAAGATGTTGGACATTGAAAATACTCCATATGGAGTTTGCTTTCTTTATGGTAAAAGCTAGCCATGTGGGCAAAGAAAATCCCTTGCCTCAATTGCTGACAGTTACTGTCCAAACTAGACCAGCAGGACACAAGAAAGGTAACTGCTCAACTTTTCCAGGACAAGGTAGAACAGTCCTTCAAATTTCCTTGCTTCACAGGAAAGTCTATCAGATATGCTGTAGACCAGAGTTGGATGCCCCAACATTACAGAGGAACTTTTGGTGACTGTCCAGACAACTTGATGTCCCTGTTATTAGGTAACATTTCATCTTTCTGGGATCTTTGATGGAATTAAAGACTAAATAGTTAAACTTACAGTTTTCCTTAGTTATGATAAAAAGCAAATTAGGTATAAAATTTTAAAGTCACCAAGATAAGATAGATAATAAAGTATTTTCTCTAATTTTGCCAAATACGAATAGACTGGATATTGTAACTGTAATTCTTACTTGATAACTTTTTTTGTTGTATATAATTTTACTACGTTAAAGTTAAAACTTTCCTTTTTAACTAGACAAAAAGGGGGAAATGCTGTGGAATAATTCTTCTGTATACTGTGTGTTCACATGTTATTATGATTGGTTTAATAAGCAAGCTGATTGGCCAATAGCTGAACAGGATAAAGTTAAGTGAGAAAGCCAAACTGAGAATGATGGGATGAGGAAGGTTGGACTCAAAGAGTCACCAGCCAGATGGAGAAAGGGTCAGACATAGAAAATGGGATAGAGGTAAAAGCTACGAGTCCTGGAGCAGCACATAGTTTAATATAAATGAGTTTAATATAAATAAGTAACATGCCTGAGCTACTGACCAATCATTTATTGGTTGTTTCAATTATTGCAATTTAATAGTGTCTTAGATTAACAGAAACATTTTATTTGCAAGTAATTTTAATGTCACCTAATTCCAATTGGTGTCATCTCTGTGATCTGAAAAAGCCAGCTCTCCACTGGGTTCCCACCCATACCCCAGAGCTCCGAAACCCAGTGGAAGAAAGAGGAAAAAATGTAAGAGCCAGAGGAGTTGAGGACACCAGGAGAACATGGCCTATAGACTTCAACCTTAGGGCTCATAGGGGCTCACAGAGACTGAAGCAGCATGGGTCTGTGCTAGGTTATTGGCCGGCATATATGTTATGGTTGTTAGCTTGATATTTTGTGGTCACCATCCATTCTAACTTTTGCCAGTTATTTAACTTTTCTGAACTCATTTTCACTCATTAATGAAACAGAAATAATCATATTAGTTTCTTCATTTAAATTGAGCTGTAAGAGTTTATTAGTAGGTCTAAGAAAAAATTCAAAGCCTAATAAACTGTACTTACCCATGATTACATGGTCAAACAAGACGCAAAATAATAAATATAAAATTTCAAAAATAAAAAAAATCATTAATTTTACCTTGCATGACATTCTTTGTATCATAAGGAAACCTTATAGGAGGGACTGAGGTCTTTGTGCTAAACAATGAGTACTAGGGGATCCTGGAATATTAAGCATGTTGGGTTGTTCATTCAAAGGAAGAGATGCTATACCTATTATCTGCCCAGAAGGCTGGAGCAGATGTGTTTACTAGCCTGGTGACCTTTTCTATATCTCTGTGACTAGAAACTCCTCTTGCACTGAATCCTCCCCCAACCCTTACTGTAAATTTATTTTTCTTATTCAATGTATAGGTCTGATCTTTATGGACTTTACAAAGAGTTTCAATGTGGTCATGTATGATCTGTATTTAGCTTACTTTTTTCCTCAAAGAGATTTATGTTTGCTTTGTTAGGAGCATGGAGCTGAATTAATAATTACCAGAATACATTTTTCACCAAGTTGTGCTATGTGTAAACATGCCCAAAATAAACTACTTGAGGTCAGACTCCCAAATATGAAACAACACCAGCTACTAAGTTGCTTTGAACCAAACTGCCTTCTTATCTCCCATGGATCATCTCTCTGCATGGTGTAAGGGTCACAGAGATGTCTTCAAAAACCTCACATCATATCATCGGGTCATTTCTAGGACAATAATTATCCATTGACCCATCATATTCCTATTATATCCTCCACTCAACCTCAACATTTAATAGGTATTGAGGTTACAACATTCATCATTATGGTATCACAGTGACCATTTTTTTTTCAGGTAACCTTTATTTTACTTATCTCCAAAGTATAAAATTGTATTATAATATCTTTTTATACTTATGTCATTAATACTTGCTAATTTTGTAGTGTGCTTAATTTATAATAGAACTTAGTCACCAATGTATATAGAAATAAGCATATGTAACATCATAATGGATTCTGGCATCCTCTGAAGCCCTTGAAATTTATCACTCATGTATAAAAGGGACTATTGTGATGAAATACAAAACTGCAATAGACATGGGAAGAAAAAAATAGTCATAATATGTCATTTATTATTCAAATTGCATTCTTTTTAATAGCATTTTAATGGCACTTTTTACCTCTGCATTTCTTACTGTGTAGATAACTGGATTTAACATGGGTGTGACAATAATATAAAACACTGCTATTGCTTTATCCATGGGAAAGGTTGTCACCGGTCGCATATACATAAAAATGCATGGCACAAAAAACATTACAACGACTGTGATGTGGGAGCCACAGGTAGAGAGGGCCTTTTTCCTCCCTGCAGAGCTGTGTGTCCTCAAGGAGCACAGAATGACCACATAGGACATCAACAGCATTGTGAAGGTGATCACGGGAATTACACCACCATTGGCAGCAACTAGGAGACCAAGGAGAAAAGTGTCAGCACAGGCCAGTTGCAGCAGGGGGAAGATGTCACAAAAGAAGTGATCCAAGACATTGGGGCCACAGAAAGGAATCCAGAGGGTAACAAGTATCTGCCCAAAGGAATGTAGAAAACCCACTATCCAACACATTCCCACTAGGAGACAGCAAGTGTGGTGGTTCATCCTGGTTACATAGTGCAGAGGTCTACAGATGGCCACATAGCGGTCATAGGCCATGACCACAAGGAGGACAATCTCTGAAGCTCCTAAGAAATGTTCAACAAAAAGTTGTACCATGCAGCCATTGAATGAGATGGTTTTTGTTCCTAATAGCAAATCTACCATCATTTTAGGGATTGTGCAGGAAGAATAGCATGCATCTATCAGAGATAAAAAAGCCAGGAAGAAGTACATTGGGGAGTTTAAAGTCTGGCTACAGACTATGGTACACACAATGAGCAGGTTTCCTGTGACAGTGATGATGTAGGTGATGAGTAAAACCAAAAGTAGAACTCTCTGCAGCTGAGGATTCTGTGTTAGTCCCATGAGAATGAATTCAGTCACATTCATTCTGTTTTCTCTCATGATGCTAGGAAGCTTAGAAGTGCTGGGTTAGCCTGGAAAAAAAGAATCTTAGTAGCAAAATTGAAGGGAAACTTATTTTATAGTTTTCAGATAAGAAGAAAACATTTTAATAATGTGAATTATTTGGTTGCCTTGTATGCAGAAGAAAGAAACACACTATTCCATCTATTTTATAAAAAGAAATTAGAGTTAACCTCAACGTCTTATAAGGATTTTTATTTGAAGTCAAGTGTCAATAAAATATACCATTGAAGAACTGTTTTTGAATCTCTCAATTTAATTCATACCAATTCTTAGCTAGGATATGCGTATTTATTAATGAGTATGAAATGATTTCTTAAGTAATTATATCAGTTTGTAGATAGGGTATATGCTTATCTGTGTGTGTGTGTACATGCACATGCACATGCTAGTAGTTACCTATATGTAATACGGTGTTAAGATTTATTCAGTAGTTAATTTATAAGGTCATTTCTACATATTTATTAATTATCTCTAGTAAATGAATGTACAGCAGTAGGAGTACAAATCAAGCCTTTTCCTTTCTTCATAGAGAAAGGAGATAGCAAATTAAGAAATAGAATTATAAAACATATGTTTATAGTACTTGCCTTGAAAATGGTATGGCAAGATAAGCCAAACACAGAGTCATAAGTAAACAATTATGTTCAGTACAGTAGTTAGAGAACTCCATTAAGGTGGAATTCATAACTCATATGAAAGACAGTGGAGAGGGAACTAAGATTGCATCTGAAATAAGGATTCAGATAGAAAGAACATAAAGGAAAATCCCTGTGGAATAAGTAGAGTCTATGACCTGGGGGTGGGGCATGGGCCTGAGTAAGCAAGGACAAGGTTGCAGATCTTGCAGGGCTTTAGACCATTGTATAGAGCATGATTTTATTAAATATGACACATTAAGTATTGCCAAATTTTACACAGGAGAATGACATAATCTGGCTTAACTGCCTTATGAACTGTTCTGTACAGAGAACAGGATAGGGATGATAGGAGAAGCTGACCAATTGAGATATATCTTCACAGTCGTGTTGAAAGAAGATGGTGTCTTAGACCAAGATGGTAGCAGTGAAAAATGTTTCTACAAAATTTGGTTACCATGAGTTTTTACAAGAAAAAAACTTATTACAAAGTTTTAACTTTGTGTCAACAGAAGAAACTATTGTCACTTACTGAGACAATCTAGTGTAGAAACCTCCACCAATACAGCAAACATTTGCATTAGGATTTACCAAGTGCAAGATTCATTTATCCTTATGTTGACATTGAATCTTAATGTTATTTGTATTCTTGTGGATAAAATAAGACAGAGAATGTGAGTAGCTTGTCCAGTATTAATTAGCAGTCTTCAGAGGTAGCCTTATGTTAAAAGGAAGAACAAACATATTTCATAAAATATGGTTAACCACAAAAAAAGAATGTTTTTTCTATAATGAAGATAATTGACCAGATAAGCCATTTTGAGAGTGACAGGGAGACAAGTTCACTCATCAGAACAAAGTAAGTATAAAGAAGGCAGTTGTCATATAAGCTATTTTACTTGTGCCGACATTTTTAGAAGAGTTGCATTATCACTACTTACTGTGAAAGCGGAAGACATGGTCTCTTGACTGTTGATACTGAATGTTGTCTGTGGCCACATCTAGGCTTGCTACCCAAAAACACCAAGCTAATAAGAGAATAGTGTATCTCTCTGTCATTCATTGGCCTCTGTTTTATTCATTAAATGTGTCCTTTTATGATTTCTTAACAATATGATTGTTGATAAAATATTTAACATATGCATATATACACAGCAGACTCACTAGTTAATTTTTTCACTACATAGTTAAGAGACAGTATTTGTAACAAATAATTAGATTTCTAACATGAATGCCACATGGGATTTTCTGAAACAAAGAAATGCATGTACTTACAAGGGTTCTCTCTCTCTGGTATTCTTCCCTTTAAACCTATTTTTTTCTCTTTCACTAATCGATTGTTTTTCTCCTCTGCAAAATCTGAGTTACTCACTACCCCCATTCTCTTCTAATGATGCCAGAAGCAAAAATGAGCACTAAAATTAGGAAACTTCCTAATTTTACTTCTAACTTCCCAGTCTAGAATAATCATCTTACTTCCTCTTACATCAAAACACAAACAACTCTCTCAAAAAAAATTACAATTGTGGAAAAAATCAGGCTCCAATTATTTTCTGTATTTCATCAAGTAAGAGTATCATGGCCCTTGGGGAGAAAGGCAGCTTTAGTTTGGCTCCTTTCGTGAACCTGCATCTTCCTCCAATTATTATGGTGTCTTCATTAATTCCTTTTCATCCAGCAATGCGTACATACACATATATGTATATATGGTTGTGTGCTTATAGGATAGAACTAGATCATATATATATTTACAAGATCTATATGATACATAGACACATATGATGTATATAATATACATAATGTAATATGTGTAGATTATATAGTATATATTATACAGATAATATAACCAATATACATATCAGTTGGCAGTACATTTACAAGCAATATACTCTTAATAAGGAACAAACTCCATGTATGTCAATGTCAAGAAGAAATAATGCTAGAAATGATTCTGTGCATAAGGCATGGTGTTTCAGCATGCTCTTTTATAAAGCTGCCTCTTTGAATCTTCAGGAAAAAGGGAACATTTCATCAAATCCTTTCATTGGAATCAATGTACTCACTAATACACTATTAAACTATACATTTTTTAAGAAAAAATATAAATGTGAAAACTTTTTGATAAATAAATATATGGAAATGACTACATTAAAAATACTTTTGTATATTATCATCTGTATTCAATATTCTCTCCAATAATGTATACTATTCTCAGGTTAGAAGTTGTTTCCAATGAAAGTTTATTGCTTTTGTGAATGTTCCAATAGCACTTTTCTAATCTTCTTTTCCTATTCATTGTTTTAGGATTAACACAAACTCTGAAAAGTTTAAGGAATAGGGAACTGTATCTTACTTTCCTCGTGAGGAATGGGGATAACACAGTGAACTACAAAATTCTGCGAAATACTACCCATAATTTATTGTTCTTGTTTTGTTATAGAAAATTGAGACATGGAGAACTTAAGCCTTGTACTCCAGGAAGAACACACATGAGCAACACAAACTCAGGATGTGCTGGCTTAAGTCTTGGTCTTGACTTGGTCCCACAGAACTTCACATTTAACAACTCACCTAGACAGTCTGTTCTTTCCTAGGAACAGCTTTCAGACAAGCCCTTAAGAAGACTGCTTCTCCTCCTAACTCATGTAAGAGGTATAGAAAAAAAAGTGATTATAAAAACACTTGAGAATTTGAACTATGAGAACTCCTCATAATCCTCTGAGAATTTCTCACTTTTACTCTCAGGAGAATTTAGAAATACCAACTTATTTATTTTACAAAGTTAATTAATAGTACATGACCAGCTTTACTTAAAGAGCATTCACTATCTGGTCTAAATTCAGTGTTGAAAGAAAATATACATTGTTCATGGTTTATTTTTAAGCCACACCTATATTTACTACACAATAAGTTTATGATAGAATTATATTTTTCCAACTGGGACATTAATAGTTTATTTTGCTTACCCAGGATATTGTAACTAAGAAGACATAAAATTTAAATCCAATTTCTGTTGTTTCATTTGTCCTGTTGTCTGCCTAATTTAAGATTTCTCTACACTACAGAGTCTCCAGAAATTGATGGACCATGCCTCATTATTGGGTTTGCTTTTGCTCCCCCCCTCTCTCTCTTTCTGTTTTTTGTTTGTTGTAACAATCTCACCATTATCATTCTAGCCTCAAACTCACAGTGATGCTGCTCCATCCTCCCAAGTAGCTGGGGCTATAATCTCAAGCCATTGAAAGCAGCTCATGTTTCATCTTTCACAGAAGAATAATCTGTGTTTCATATTACATTACGTTGAGTTATCTGAGAATTCAAGTACATGGCAGATTAGGCTTTAAAAACTCAGAGCCTACTCCTAGAGACACACTTCCTCCAAAAAGCCCACATCATATAATCCTTCCTGAACAATTTCACCAACTGTGACCAAGTATTCAAGCATATGAGCCCATGGGGGCCATTCTAATTCAAACCACCACAAGTATAGAGAGCTATGATGGAAGGAGAAAAAGTGGAGATACATTTACCACTCAAGAAGGGAAACCATTTTCTTAGGCAAAATAAACCCTCACAAACTGAGGGCTCAATGACTTCACCTTGATGTTGCCTTTTCAGGATCTCCCATTCACCATTAAATGCCCTCACTTTCATTGTGTACATCTTGAAGAACATTACTTAAACTTGTATGGCCACAGGTATATGAATGTCACTTTTTAGTGACCTTTAGGCGTATGTTGCAATGCTTGTAATTGTGGCTTATATATTTGCATCTGGGTATGGCTGTTTAATTGCCTGACTCTCTTAGCAGCTTGCATATTTTTTTTATTATTATAAATTTATTTATTTATTTTGTGTCCTGGCTGCAATTTCCTCTCCTTCTTCCCAGTACCTCCCCCAACCTCTCTCTGTTCTCACTCCCAATTCACTCCTCCTCCATTTTGTTTTTTTTCTGTTTAGGAAAGGACAGGTTTCTCATGAATATCAATAAAGAATGACATATCAAATTGTAGTAAGACTAAGCACCTCTCCATCTATTAAAGCTGGGTAAAGCGATCCAGTATAAATAGTAAGGTCCCAAAAGCCAGTAAAGGAGTTGGAGACAGCCCCTTTTTTCACTGTTAGGAGTCCCAGAAGAGGACCGTGCTGTACAACTGTAACATGTTTGCAGACCTAGGTCAGTCCCAAGGTTTTTAGAATCGTGGTTGTTGTACTTCAAGAAAGAAGCTTTCAGGTCAGAAGCAGCTTGAGGCATCAGAGTTGTGTCCTCAGTGGGTGATGTCTTCAATGAAAGGGACCCACCCTCAATCTCTGAGAGACAACCTAGGGCTAGATCAATGATGCATATCGTTTGCTTTTGGGAGCGTTTCAGCCACCATGACCAACCATTCACAAGATTTCTCATGGCTGGTACTGGTGCTTTTGTTAGTTTATGATTCCTTTTGGGAACATTGTCAGCACAAGTGGTTTAACTTCTATATAGTCATATATTCTATTTATCTATCTATCTATCTATCTATCTATCATCTCTCTATCCATATATCTATCTAGATATACATACATACACACATATATCCATATATTACATATAGTGTTGTGTATGTATATATTCACACACATATTATGTATAATGTTAAATATAAATATAACATGATATGAATCCTTACACTCTATCAAATCACTGTGGTGCTATTTGTTCTTACTTCTCCTTCTTCTATATTGCTATCACTTTTTTCCTCCCCAGTTGGCAATTCCTTTCTGTTGCTCAGTTTCTCCAATCCTATTATCTGTATCCATTCCTCTTCCCACTTCACCCCCATGGTCCCTTTATACTTTCCTCATTTTGTGGTTGCTCCATGTTGTATACTCGTGTCAGAGGATTTGGAACCAGGAACTACAAGATGGAGGAATATGTGTGGTGTTTATCTTTCTGGGTCTGAGTTAAGTCATTCAATATAATCTCTTCTAGGTCCATCTATTTAGCTGCAAATGTCAAGATTTTATTTTTCTTTATAACTGAATAGTATTCCATTGTGTATATGTACACCACATTTTTATTATCCATTCACCTGTTGAAGGATATTTAAGCTGTTTCCACCTCCAGCTATTGTAAATAGGGTGGCAATGAGTATGGCTGAGCAAATGTCTATGGTGTAAGATGTCAAGTCATTTGGGAATATGCCAAGGAGAGGTGTTGCTGGGTCACATTTTATTTTAAAGGGTTTTTTTTTTGTTTTGTTTTTGTTTTTGTTTTTTGAGACAGGGTTTCTCTGTGTAGCTTTCCGCCTTTCCTGGAACTCACTTGGTAGCCCAGGCTGGCCTCGAACTCACAGAGATCCACCTGCCTCTGCTTCCCTAGTGCTGGGATTAAAGGCGTGCACCACCACCTCCCGGCTTATTTTAAAGGTTTTTAAATTTTATTTTATTTTGTTTTTGAAAGCGTTAGATCAAAATTTGTTTCAGAAGTTAGAGTATTAAAAATAAGGAACATATTCCTGGTGGTAAATAGTATGGTTGGTGAATTTACTAATTTTTATTAATTCACTAGATCTAAGGAACACACAGGATAAGACATTTTTGAAAACTAATAGATCATTCATAATTTCAGTATGAATAGTCAGAACTGTTCTTATCTATGTAATTGTGTCTAGGGCCCTGAGAGTATACAGCAGGTGATAAGTGGTGTTCATATGTCAACCCACCAAATGAATGATTCTTTGATAGGAAGCCCCACCTGGCAAGGCTGTTACTGACTATAAATGACCAGTTTCTCCTTTTCTGCATTTCTCTCATGTGCTTCTTCGTTTCTTCCCTAAGAACTGCATTCCTTCCTTAAGAACAACTATGATATCTCCACATTTATCATTAATTTCCATGTAATGTGTACATGTAATTTTATGATTACATCTCAATCTTATGGGCACACATAATTGTGTATGATCAAAAAATGGTTTCTCATTTAATTGTATAATTTTGATGAATAGAAATATACTAAAATATACATCATAACTAGGTCTGTTGTTCCATGTGGACTGTAGAACCTTAGAAGTCTTGTTCTCCGTCCTTAGCTACTGACAAGGCAAATTGGCCAAGCATAGTGTCCTTGTGGAACTTTCACAGAATGGAATTGCAGGTGCCTGGTCTGATTGGACAAAAACCCTTCAAAAGAATTATAGCAAACTAGAAATGATAGTGCAGGTGTCTGGCCTTGTCATATCTTATTCCTTCAAGAGAACAATTGAGCACCTATGTTGCCCTAAGCTTCCTCTGCTGGCATCTCCCCACTCTGATTCAAAAAACAATTAACACTTTGTATTTATTTCTACATCAGTTTATAATGCAAGATTTTAGGCTTAGTAGACCAGCTGTTTATATTATTAATCACATAAAATAGTAAGCATATTCTTTGCCTCTTCCTTAGATCTCTCATTGGTTCAGTTTCTTCCTTTTATAACCCCTGTAACTGTCCCTTTAAGAGATAGCCAAAACTTTTTACAATCTACAGCTGCTGTCAGTCACTAATTAAGCTGACCAAGTCTTTGCTACATGTGACTTTTATCGTATCTTCAAAAAAATGCCTGTGTTCCTGAGATATGACCTTGTAACTAGGGATTTTATAATGGCAGGAAGACAGAGGAATAAGAATGTAGAATATAGAAGCAACAAAGAGCAGGAGAATAAAAAGCATATAGAATGAAGAGCATTGGCCCGTGTATGTGAAGTTATTCTAGAAATCTTTCACTTTTCCCTTGCTCCTGAAATTATTTCTCAGAGGACCCCGGGTAGGGGCTGAGATACTTCAATCTCTACATAATGGCAAATGGATATGATGTGCCTGATTCTGGTAGTATACAAGTTGTTTCTTTAAAAAGTGGCATGACTAGATGTGAACTGTGATACTGTGACAGCCTCTGTATCAGAATAGTACTCTATTAAACAGATTTTTCCAAAGGTACACCTGGAAGCATTCACATTAGAAGAATTTCAACTTCTAAAGAGCTTTATGTACCCATCTTCTCTACCTTGTTCTTCAGGCTTATTTACAAATGTTTAATCTGGTAAGTTTGATTTTTATTTATCATCTTTGAAATATTTATTGAGTACATATTAGGTTACTAGGTAATGTTAATAATCAGAGTGATGTCAGTTTGAAAGGACAAATACAGTTTCTGCTATGACAAGAATTACAGTTGACAGAAGACAATATTAAAAAAAGCGTGTGTGTGTGTGTGTGTGTGTGTGTGTGTGTGTGTGTGTAAGATTTTAGAGTGACTGTCTCTGCCTAACCTAAAACTCACCAATTTGGCTAGGCTAGCTGACCAGCAAGTCGCAGGAATTTGCATGGCCTCTCTTCACCCCAACAGCTCTGGGAATAGAAGAACAAAAACCATGCCCAGGTATTTGCTGGCATTCTGTGGAAAAATCAGGTCCTTATGCTTTCATGGCTAGTACATTATTTCCCCAGCCTCTCTGAAATATTTCTAAATTATAAATCATGATCATAAATTCTCAGGCTAAATGTGCCTATAGGAGTAAAGATTAAATGAAGACAATGACCAGATAAAGATAAGTATTATTTTTCTCTTGGTTTCAAATAGGAATATATCTTGAAAAACACACACAGTTAGTCAAACAAATTTTTGGAATATATTTGTCCAGCTAACATAAAAGAAATGACTCTAAACTTGGAGGAGCTCACATTGTAAAAATGCAGTTTTTAAATGTATAACTAGAGACATCTGGGGAAGATGCAGTACAAACTATGCTTGTGTCTAGACCTTGACTCTGACATGCATAGGTTGTCTACTGTGGTATCTTGGACAGGTTCATAAACTTAAAGGATATCTCTTACTACTATATTCCAAGTGGAATCATAGTACTCTGAAAGATAGATCTCCTCCGGTTTGTAGGAAGTACTTGGTACTTACCATATCAGGTTATACCACTTAAGGCACCCTTTTCTTCCACAACTTCCTAAGTTCATTTTTCACCTCTGCATTCCTCAAGGTGTAGATCAAAGGATTTAACATTGGCTCAACAATGATAGCAGACACAGCCATTGCCTTGTCTATGGGGTAAGTGACCACAGGCCTCATGTACAAGAAGATGCAAGGTACAAAGAACAGCACAACCACTGTGAAGTGAGAACTACATGTGGAGAGGGCTTTGCGCCTTCCTTCAGAGCTGCAAGACTTCAGGGAGCACAGGATGACCACATAGGAAGTCATGAGAATAAGGAAAATGGTCATACACATCACCCCACTGTTAAGAATGACTAAGAGACCCAGGATTTGGGTGTCCATGCAGGCCAGTTGCAACAACGGAAACAAGTCACACATAAAATGGTCAATGACATTGGGGCCACAGAATGGTATTTGATACATAAAGAGAAGCTGAATGGTTGCATGCATGAATCCTCCTACACAAGCACCACCCACCATCCAGGAGCACACTCGAGGAGTCATGATAATCATGTAATGTAGGGGCTTACAGATGGCTATGTAGCGGTCATAGGCCATCACAATGAGAAGGATAATCCCTGCACCACCGAAGAAATGGTCCGCAAAGAGCTGCGTCATGCAGCCTTCAAAGGAGATGGTTGTTCTCTCAGAAAGGCCATCCACAATCAACTTGGGAGTAGTGACAGATGAATAGGTGACATCTATGAGAGACAGAGAAGTGAGGAAGGAATACATGGGTGACCTCAGACTGTGGCTTCTAGTTATAGTTATTACAATGAGTACATTTCCCAACACTGTGGCCATGTACATGATTAGAAACAAAGCAGAGAACAGTTTTTTCAGCTCTGGAGTCTTTGTAATTCCCAAAAGAATAAATTCAGTCACATTGATTGGATTCTCCATTTGCTGGTGAAGGCATGGAACTCTGAACTGGGAGATCTGAAAGAATAGTTTGTTTTTATGTTTTTATTTTTTGTAACTTTCTTTTTTATTTAATTCTGTCATACAATATATTTTGATTACATTTCCCTTTGCCCAATTCCTCCCAGATCCTACCTTCCCTCTACACATCTAACGTCTTCCTCTCTTCTCTTCTCTTCCCCTGGCTTCCCCTCCTCTCCTTTCCTCTCTCTCCTTCTCCTCTCCTTTCCTCTTTTTTCTTCTCTCCTGTCCCTGCCCTCCAACTCTTAAAAACAAAATGCAAAAATAAAAATTAAATTAAAAAATTCCATGTTTTGGTTTGGACTTTTTGTCTTGTAAGAATGTAATTTTAATGAGTAATCCTTGGACACACTGGACATTTTCCCCCTGTGAATGCCATCAACTAGAACTGTGGAAACTAGATAATGCCAGTATAATCTGACAGGCCTTTCACTTCTACTGACCCCATTACACAAAGTCTTTCACAGATACATTTTTTGCTTTCTGTTCTGGTGGTATGTTTGGACAACTTAGGAAACCTGCTTCATCATTTTTGTTTGTACATATTCCTAGGAATATTATATGATTAATACCCTTGGGAAAACCTTGATCATTGGTGGGTAAGAGGAAAGATGTAAGTAATAATCAATTTAGTATAATAGTGGCTTAATCTTTTGTCTATATCTCACACTCTTAATGTCTATTTTCTTACACACACACACACACACACACACACACTCACACGTATGTAGAATATCTACATGCAATTTCTCTTTTTACCACCTTGAACATAGGATGCTGACTTTCATTTATCAGTGAATACATAGAAACACTTGGAAAGAATTGTAAAATTTTAATATAACTTTATACAATTTATTAAAATTTCCTTTAAATGATTACAGAAACTTAAAAGCTCCTGGACCCTCAGGCCTATAGAAATAAAGCTATGCTATATTAATGGAAACCAAAAATGTCATGGATTAATACAACATTAAGGTATTGATGATGTCTGGTTTTTATTCTCATGAAGAGTATGAAAGAGACATATGGCCATCATGGTGCATACCTATCATCCCAGTATGAGATGCCAGGTTTGAAGCACAGATTAAATATATAATGAACTATCGTCTCAAAAAAATAAACAAAGTAAAAGACCTTCATGAGTTAGAGCAGTAATTGTCTGATCGTCAGTTTCTGTAAATAAGTCTTAGTGGATTCATAAAACTAGGTTAACTCCCTGTGGTGGATACATGATTGTGCTTATAACACTAGCCATTAAATATTACATGCTTCAATTCCACTAAGAATTCTGTCTTACCTTGTAGTGCTTTAGAGGACTATAAAGGATACAAAACAAAATAAAATGTTTGCAGATTGCTATTCAATAATTCACTATGATTATTTTTCTATGCTTCTCAAATAAGCCATGCCTCTGTTTATGAACTGTCCTAACAAGTTCATAACCTCCCCTTCTTTATTCCTCACTTCCTCACTGCTTCCTTCAGCCTCATCCTCAGCATTCATTTTATGCTCCATCACAGATTTCATATTTGCCATAATTCAATTATTTTGATTTTATTTTTAAAATTTATATAGATTTTTATCTTTATATGAGTAGGGTTAAGGATGACAAATTTATTACTTTTGTCAATTTTCTATTGCTATAAAATACAAATAATGATTCAAATAATTTAATTCAATACATGAAATTAAATTGAATCACCAGGCACTAGTATGGCTATTCAGTCTCCAGGAATGAAAGTACCATCACCAGAGCCTGACTAGCAGTTCTTTGGTATCCATCCTTAATACCCCACTTAACACCCTTCATCTTTACCATTTCAGTCTTACACATGTTATGTTCCAAAATCAGTAACTGAAACTTGCCTTGGTCTCTCAATTCACTATTGAAACCTTGCCATCATATTCTTTTTACATATTAAATTCTGATTCTAATTACATTAATGAAAATTAAACTAAAATCAGTTGGTGGTTTCGGGCTCTCCATCCTGAGGCCACAATTGTGCCCACAAACAAAACAAAGATGAATTAATTTAAAAGACAACTATAAATAATATCTCTGATTGATCAGATCAAATTTACTACTCACTAATTTTATGACTACCTAAAATTTCAATTTGTTGCCATTTCCATGACCTTAAAAAGCCATTTATTTATTGATCACACTAAATAAAACACAAGCATTTTGCAAGTAAAATGTCTAACCCCACACCAAGATGACCAAAGATTCAGGTCCAGAAAGATGATCCCATGTGGATTCCTCTAAAGAAGAACAAGGACTCAGAAGAGAATTAGACAAGCCAGTCATTCGTGGGGAACCTGTCTTGATAGAAATGTAGTTTCCAATGAGTTCGAAGAAAATTAAACACAGATGTTTGATGTGCCCGTGGAGTTAAGTAGGAAATGGTTCTGTGGCTTGGGAAGGGGATTAATTGTCCTCTGTATAAGAAAAACTCCTGGAAAGGCAACCAGCATGTTTTCACAAAATCAATCATATGTCCATGCCTACCATTTGGTGGTATTTTGAGTTTAGCTTGTAAACACTCCCCAAATCACATTTTAAAATAACAATCATTAATATATTACCTGTAAAGTAATGGTAAGGGTAAAAGAACTTAGAGAGCACTTTTCAAATGGTACATATTTTCAAGATGAGCATGCTTGCATCATTCTACCACATCCCTTTGAGGCCTTGTCTCCACTGACTGAGTATCTAACCCTTTCAGCAGTGAATTCCCATCCACTGTTACAGTGATCAGGGTTTTCCCAGAGGCATGGGGTTACACTGAAACAAGGCCAATCTGAAACTTAAGAATCAAAAGCAAAAACAACAACACCAAAAAACTGAAAACAAAACAGTAAATGCATCATCAGAGGATCAAACTATTTTTTAAATACAAAACAAAATCCATGATCCATGTGCTTGCAAATAAAGATGAATAGAGTAATAATTATTCCAGTCGCAGCTCCAGTGCTCTGAGCCAAATATTTCTCATGCACACCCTGGTAATCTGTTCATATTTACAGTATATTATTGAAAGCATTTCACTCACTCCTAGCTTCCAGATAGTTATCATTATTAAAGCTTTTTTAATCTGCTATAGGCAAAACAATTAAGAACTTGATCATTTCTAGTCTGTAACAGTTAATGTTCTAAAACAGTGGTTTTCAACCTTCTTAATGCTATGACCCTTTAATACAGTTCCTCATGTTGTGGTAACCCCCAAGCATAAATTATTTTCATTGCTACTTCATACCTGTAATTTTGCTACTGTTATGAATCATAATGTAAGTGTCTGTGTTTTGAGATGGTCTTAGGTGGTCCGTATGACAGGGTCATTCAACCCCCAAGGGGGGTCATGATCCTTAGGTTGAGAACTGCTGCTCTGAAAACATTTTCAATTTTGAAAAACAAACCATCATTGTTCTTTGTCTATGTCCAAAAGTAAACAAATAAATCATGAATAAAAAAGCTAACCAAACAACAAAAAGCTTTTTAATGCCCTCCATTTGCAACATGCTTCACAGACTACAATTGATTTGTTCACAGGTGTACCCTGAAGTGTTCTGAGAAGGAAACATCTCAGCCTTAGCAAATATGACCCTCACATCTGGTTTGTGGTTTCACATGACCATTAGACAGGGGCGGACACAGTGCCCTCAACCTTTCTATTATTACTCTCCTCCCACAGATGAGGAGGATATTTAGAGGTTTGCATTGCTTACTTGAACTACCTCTGAGATAAGGCCATAGTGGAGCCAGTGATGTGGCTTAGCTTATAACGGGATTGCAGTCAAGCCTGAAGAGTTAGTGGGATCCCCTGGACTCATGGTAGAAGGAAAGAGTTGACCCTTACATCTTCCCATCTGATCTCCATAAATGTGACCCTAGCACTCATACATGCCCACACAAAATAAAAAAATAAAATATGCAATATGCGGCTAACAAGTGGGACTCATTGTGTCAATTGTGAATGTATTCATGAGGTCATTTACATTTTCTGAACTCAAAAAGCTTTATTGAAAAGAAAATGAATGCTTATAGATTCATTTTCAAATTTTTTGCTGTCATACATTAAGTACATAGTTCTGGGTTTCATAAGGACATCTTGGCTCACAAGTATAATATATTTTGACCATGATCCCTCCATACCCCCTGTCCTGATTACATTTCTTTTGCTGTGAAAAATGTACCCCAACTAAAGCAACTTTAATAGATAAAGGGCTATTGGGCTACAGTGTAAAGTAACATGCAGTGTTAGGTAACAATTCATCATTGTGAAAAATCAAAGCAGAAACTTGAAGTAGCTGGTCAAATCCACAGTCAAGTGCAGGAAAAAAAAAAGGTGTGTGTGTGTGTGTGTGTGTGTGTGTGTGTGTGTGTGTGCCTGTTTTTAGCTCCTTCTCTACATTTGTAGTCTGGGAACTAAAACAAGGGAATGGAGCCAACCTACATGGGTGGGTCCTCTTACCAAAATTATCTCAATCAAGACAATACCCCCACAGATGTTTCCCACATTCCACTTAATCTTAATAATATCTTTCAATACTCTCTTGCAAGTGATTCTAGAGTGTGACAAAATGACAATTGAAACTGTCATACTTCACTGCTGTGGACACATTTTCAGAGTGTACAGCAAGATTATTCTGTTGGGGGTGCCTTTCTATATGCTGTGAATGTGTTGCTCTGATTGGTTAATAAATAAAGTGCTGATTGGCCAGTAGCCAGGCAGAAAGTATAGGCAGGACAAAGAGGGAGGATAATTCTGGGAACAGGAGGGCTGAGTCAGGAGACTCTGCCAGCCGCCGCCATGAGAAACAACATGTAAAGATACTGGTAAGCTACGAGCCACATGGCAAGGTACAGATTTATAGAAATGGGTTAATTTAAGATGTATGAACTAGATAGGAAGAAGCTTGAGCCATTAGGCCAAACAGTTTAAATAATATAAGCATCTTTGTGTTTATTTTGGTCTGAGTGGCTGTAGGCCCAGACGGGACTGGAGAAAACTCCAACTACATTATTCTCTAAAAGCATTCTAATGACTTGGGCCCATTTTTCCCTTGAAAATAATATGAGATGCTGTATTAAGATAAACATGCTTGACATGCTATTAGCTTATGTAAGACATTCTGGTCTCAGATTTCTCTTATTTGTACCCCCTCAACACCTCACCATTCGGGACCCTTATTTTTGTGGGTTGTGGGTCATACTCATGTGCACACACACACACACACACACACACAATTTTATAGACTGTTATGTTGACATACATCTAGGCTAATTCTATCACTTGGCTATTTTGAATAATAAATATGTAGGTGCAAGAATCTTGGTAACGTGTTGATTTTTGAGAACCTTGATTCTATCCTCAAGAGTGGTAAGGATAGAATATGTGGCATTTTGTTTTTGGTAGTTTGTTTATTTTGAGGGGGAGGGATCATGCATACTTATTTCCATAGTACATAAATAAGTTCACAATTTCAATAGTAGTAAGTAAAATTTCCTCTTACCCCCCCCCTCATTTTAGGCAGCATTGATTATAATTGGTTCTATTTTTTATCATTTATTTATTTTTAGTTATTTGATAATTATACACTCACAAACACATGCACTCACACTCACACAACATACTTTATTATTCTCTCCCTACCCTAGCTTATCTCACTTACTCCCCTTCTCAGCATCCTACTCCTTACCTGCTTCTTTCTGATATTCATTACTGTGGTGGTTTGAAAAAAAATGGCCCCCAAAGGGAGTGGCATTATTAAGAGGTGCGGTCTTTTTGGAGGAAGTGTGTCACTATGGGGTAGGATTTGAAGTCTCTTTTTTTAAGCTTCACTCAGTGTGATAGTTAGTTGACTTCCTGCTGCCTTCTGGTGAAGAAGTAGCCAGCACCATCTCTGCTCACACACCATTATGCTCCCTACCATCATGGTAATGGACTGAACTTCTGAAACTGTAAGCCACCACCTCAATTAAATGTTTTCTTTGTAAGAGTTTTCATGGCTACAGTGTCTCCTCACAGCTATTGAAACCCTAAGACAGAAACTGTTACCAGGAATGGGGTATTGCTGTAATAGACCTGACCACCTTTTTGTTTGGAGTAATATGAACTTTGTACTTTGGGTGAGGAAAGCAGTGGAATGCTTTAAGCGCTGATTAATGGGGCATAGTAATAGGAACATGGAAGAAATGGTGCTGATAATGATTTGAAATGTTGGAAGCTGGCTTAAGTGGTTTCAGAGAAGAATTTTACTATGTTGCTGATAAATCATTCTTGTGATATTTTGGTGAAGGAAGTGGTTGACATTTGCCCTTGTCCAAAGAGTCTGCCTGAGACTAAAGTGAAAAGTTTCAGATTAATTCCATTGGCAGAAGAAATTTCACAACAGCCTAGTATAGACTCTGTCATGTGGATATTAGTGGTAACTCTAATGAAGATTTATAATGAAAAGTAGCAAACTGAACATGGTAAATTACAAAAAGTAAATTTTGAGGAGAAAAAAAAAGAGTACCAGAAAGCAGAATGAAGCTAAGTTCGTTGTTCAAGGAGAGAAACAGATTAAAAAAATGGAATGAAGGGAGTGGTGACCTCAGGGCAAGATCCCACACAGCTAAATTTCCAACTTTGGAAGAAATTAAAGAAAAGTTTAGAGCCTAATGTGGTGGTGCATATTTTTAATCCCAGCACTGGGAAGGCAGAGGCTGATGGCTCCCTAAGTTTGAGGCCAGCCTGGTGTAAAGAGCAAGTAAAAGGAGAACCATGTTCAGGCAGTGAAGGAAAACAGAAAACTTAAAGATGTACTTAAACAAGAGGGCCTTCTTCCAGTCATAGTAAGCAGCAGATCTTGGCAGCTTTGGACATATGGTTCTGGCTGTAGAATTTAGGACAGAAGAAATGAATTGTTAGATTTATCTTCATGTCTAAAGAAAGTCACTGAGGCCACATATGTCAGGAGTGTCCCTGAATAGATGTCTAATAGATAGGCCATTGTATGAAGCTGTGAAGTTGAAACCTGAATGTCTTGGAGAACATAAGATGTTAGAGATGCCAGATTCATGGCAAGGAGAGCTGCTAACAGGGAGTGGGTTCAGCCCAAGGGAAAGAGATGTGTTGCAGTAAGCAAATCTAAACAGAATTGGAGACCTGAAGAGTGTTTTAGACATTAGACACAAAGATGAGATGCAGAGTTTGGAATTTGTCCAGCTAGTTTTTGGTCTTGCTGTGGTTCAATATTTTCTTGCTATGCTCCCTTCCCTGTGTTTTGGAATGTTATGTATATCCCATGACATTATAAATTGGAAGCATGTGACATGTTTTTTGATTTTGATTTTATAGGTGATTACAGTTAAGAAATTATCATATCTCTCAAAAGAGACTTTGGACTTTGAAATAAGTTTGAGGTTGTTATAGACTATGGGAACTTTTAAAGTTGGGTTGAATGCATTTTTTTTGTATTATGATATGGCTGTAAGCCTTTGTGGGCCAGGAAGTGGAATGTGGTGGTTTGAAAGAAAATGACCCCCACAGGGAGTGGCACTATTAGGAGGTGTGGCCTTGATGGAGGACGTGTGTTACTGTGGTGTTGGCTTTGAGGTCTCTTTTCTCAAGCTTCACTCAGTGTGACAGTCAGTTGACTTCCTGCTGTCTTCTGATGAAGAAGTAGTCAGTACCACATCTATCTATATACCACCATGATCCCTGTCATGCTCTTGAACCAGCTGTTCTAAAGCTTGTAGAGTCTCTTTTGTCAAAGGCTACTGTCCAATCCAGACAGGTTTATTAGTTAGTCATTTTAAAGGTAATGCTATTGGTACTTTTCAGAGTTCAACAGCAGTTGAGCTCTGTTTATGTACAGTCTGAATGGTTGGTGACTGTCTTTTATATAATGTTATGATAGTATTCCTAGAAACATGCAATCATCTGTATTCCTTTACTGAGAGTGTAGGAATTTTAATCTGAGTATTCTACTATTGTAACAGATCTTGGCCCGAAAGATTCATTACTACATATGCTATACATGGCCTCAGCCTTCCTCTCTGTCCCTCTGTCCCACCTCAAACTCTGTTTTATTTGAGATAGGGTTACAATCCCTAGAAATTTGACATCTACCTCCTGAAGAGGCCAATTCAGGTGCCATGACTTTGGTGTGATTGTAGTCATATCAGCACCTGTGTCTACCAGGCACTCCAGAACAATACAATTAATTCAAAATCTAAGTTTTGATATTGTTCATTTATGGAAGTCTGCCAAAGTATTCATTTTATTGTGTTCTTTGGAATTTTTGATTCATCTATCAGAGCTGTTCTACCATCCAATGCAGTATCATTCTTTACATTAGGCATTGGTTTATTTAATTGTCCTGGAGAGGAATTTCCTCCACAGTGGCTGGAAATGTTTGGACCATGTTCAATTTTCAGTCCTGCAAGAGGCCACCTGAGGTATTTCCCTCTGTTAAAGGGTTGCCTTGTATATCTATTATTGATCTGCACTCATTGGTACAATGTCGGCCTTTGCCAAATCTTCTACATAATCCAGAAGGTTGGTATCTCCTGTTTGGGTTATTTCTAGAAGGAGTATTACTTCTAGGAGCACCCCATGTACAGTTTTTACTTATGTGACCTAGTGTACCATATTTAAAACATTTGGTACCACAGGGCCTTCTTCCACCTCTGGGAATTGCCTCTCCTATGCAAGCCTCATCACTATACTTAAGAGACTCAACACTGTTAGGATAATGAATCCATTCTTCCAAAGGAGCTGATATGACCTTTAACAGCATAAGTACTCTTTTGCACTCTGTATAAGCATTGTCAAATGACAAGGACTCAGTTAATACTTGTCTTAATTCTTTATCTGATACAGCTTTTGTTATAGCTGTGGTCAGTCTTTGTAAAAAATCAGTGAAAAGTTCTTGTGGTCCCTGAAATATCTTTGTGTACACCTCAGTTGATTTTCTTGGTTCTGTAATTTTTTCCCAAGCACTTAGAGCTGATGTATGGCATAGGGATATTGTATGCTCATCATAAGTGGCTTGTGCATTCCTATCAGCAAAATGTCCCTCACCAAGAATTTGATCTAGGAAGATCTCAAAATCTCTGAGTTTACCTTGTTGCTTTAAATTTCTTGCCTCTTCTCTCAACCAGCTTTTCCATTGTAACTGCTGGCTATATTCTAGAACAGCTGAAATTAACTGATTCCAGTCATCTGGAATATTCTATGTGAGGTAGACTATGAATTTAACATCTGTCTTACATATGTTGAGAGTATTCCATATGTGACTATTGCTTCCTTCATATTTTTAAAATCTCTCATTGAAATCCATTGTAATATATATTCCACATATGGCTCATGGTGTCTATCATCTTCTGGCCTCTCATGGATGATGACAGGATAAGCCATTGTATGAGAGCCATCTGGATATGATACAATCTGCATAGTCTTGCTCTTCTGCTTATTAGGTCCCTTGTCATCTTTACTGAGAGTTTCTTCCAGGACTTGCAAATAAGCACATAGAGTCTATTCTAGGGAGTGAACCTCCTCTCTTGCAAGAGATTCCAGATTCTCATAAAATCATGCAACTTTTTATGTTCTTCTGAAACACATGATTCCATAGACCTTATTTTATCAGTTAATGATAATCTTTCTTCCTTATAAAGTGTCTGAGTAGCAACAACTTCATTCTGGAGAGTTATTGTTCTATCCATTAAGTATTGACATATTATCAATAAAATCAAATTTGGCTACACATTAATTGTTAATGGACTGAAGTCCTTGATTTAAGTTAACAGATTCCAAACTAAGAAGCCTGTTTTGTAAATCTTTAATACTATCTTGTAAGTCCTGGTTATTAGATTCCAGAGAAAGGATCTTTTTATGGAAGCCTCCATTGCTATCATTTTTTTCATTTTTCTTTATTAATAAATTTTCTACTTACTCCACATATCACCCACAGATCCCCCCTCCTCCCTCCTCCCACCCCCCAGCACTCTCTCTCAAGCCACCCCACATCTCCACATCCCCCAAATCAAGGTCTCCCATGGGGGGTCAGAAGAGCCTGGCACACTGAGCCTAGGCCTGTATCAGTCCCAATAATGACTCATCTTTGTTATTATTATTAAACCAGTATTTGAATGCTGTGTGAATTATTACAGTAAATGCTAAAATAGTACAGGCCAGATACATCTTATGAAGGTTGTATATTTCCAGGAAAATGTTGTTCATCATATGGGCAAAAAAGTTTTTAAATTCTTGTGAAGTAATGTTTTTGACCATATTATAAGAATTACTCCTCCCATCTAGACAAGAGGTGAGTGCCTGGGCTCAGCCTAGATCCCATCCCTGGGCACCAGCCATTCCGGGGAAGACCTGCCTAACTTGGCCCCAGGTTCTGGCCATCGGGCAGGATACCCCCACCCCCACCAGGAAGGCTCCCTTTCTCCAAGACCCCCAGCAGACCCTGCAATCTCCACGCCCTGCCCCCATGCCCATCCTCCTAAGAACCCAGCCACTTCCTTAGACTTAGAGACCAGCCCCCAGCTACCCTCCTGTCCTAGACCCCCCATCTGGACAAGAGCTCCCATCCTGCCCTGGAGGAGCTCCCATCTGGACAAGAGAGAGGCTTCCTGAATCTGTCAGCTCGGTCTGGACCAAGTGCGCCAATAAGACCAAGAACGAATCCACAAGGAGATGGGCAGACTTCAAGGCAGAAGTACATACAACAAAATGAAGAGCAGTACAACATCACCAGAACCTAGCCCTCCCACAACATCTAGACCTGAACATCAAAAAATGGAAGAAGCAGAAGAAAACAGCCTTATGAATAACATCATGAAGAGGGTAGAGGCTTATATAGAAGGAATCACAAATGAAATTGAGGAAAAGACAAACAAAAAATGGGAAGAGCACTATAAAAAAAACCAGAGGAGAGGACAAATAAAGCAGAAGAAAACAATAAATCCCCGAAAGAAAATCAAGAAAAAGCAATGAAACAGATGAAGGAAACAGTCCAAGACCTGAAAAGGGAAATAGAAAAAATGAAGAAGACACAAACAGAGGGAATGCTGGAAATAGAAAATCTGAGTCAACGAACAGGAACTTCAGATGCAAGTATAACCAACAGAATGCAAGAGATGGAAGAAAGGATCTCTGGCATTGAAGATACGGTAGAAGAAATAGATTCATCAGTCAAAGAAAACACTAAAGCCAACAAAGTCATGACCCAAATGTCCAAAAAATTTGGGACACCATGAAAAGACCAAACCTACGAATAATAGGGATAGAGGAAGGAGAAGAATACCAACTCAAAGGCACAAAAAATATATTCAACAAGATCATAGGAGAAAACTTTCCCAACTTAAAGAAGGAAATGCCTATGAAGATACAAGAAGCTTATAAGACTAGACCCCCCAAAAAAGTCCCCTCGCCAAATAATAATTAAACAACTAAATGTACAGAATAAAGAAAGAATATTAAGAGCAGCAAAGGAAAAAGGCCAAGTGACTTATAAAGGCAAACCCATCAGAATAACACCCGATTTCTCAATGGAGACTTTGAAAGCCAGAAGGACCCAGACAGATGTAATGCAGACACTAAGAGACCATGGATGCCAGCCTAGAATAATATACCCAGCAAAACTTTCAATCATCATAGACAGAGTGAACAAGACATTCCAAGACAAAGCCAGATTTAAACAATACTTATCCACAAACCCAGCCCTACAGAAAGCACTAGAAGGAAAATTCCAACCTAAGGAAGTCAGATACACCCTTGAAAACACAGGCAATAGATAATGCCACAGCAGCAAACCCCAAAGAAGAGAAGTACACACACACTACCACCAAAAAATAACAGGAATGAACAATCACTCATCATTAATATCCCTTAATGTCAATGGACTTAATTCACCTATAAAAAGACACAGGCTTACAGAATGGATATGAAAGCAGGACCCATCTTTCTGCTGCATATAAGGAACACACCTCAAATTCAAAAATAGACACTACCTGAGAATAAAAGGATGGGAAAAAACTTTCCAATCAAGCAGTCTTGAGAAACAAGCGGGTGTACTCATCCTAATATTCAGCAAAATAGATTTCAAACTAAAATCAATCAAAAGAGATCAAGAAGGGCATTACGTTACTCATCACAGGAAAGATCCACCAAGATGAAGTTTCAATTCTGAACATTTATGCCCCAAACACAAGGGCACCGACATATGTAAAAGAAACATTATTAAGCTTAAACCACATATAAAACCCCACACATTAATAGTGGGAGACTTCAACACCCCACTTTCACCACTGGACAGATTTGCCAAGTCGAATCTTAACAGAGAAATAAAGGACTTAACTGATGTTATGACTCAAATGGACTTAAGCGATATCTACAGAACATTCTATCCTAACAAAAAAAAATACCTTCTTCTCAGCACCCCATGGAACCTTCTCTAATATCAACCACATACTTGGCCACAAAGCAAATCTCAACAGATACAAAACAATTGGAATAACCTCCTGCATTCTATCAGACCACCATGGTTTAAAGCTAGATTGCAACAACAACAAAAACTACAGAAAACCTACAATCTCATGGAAACTGAATAATGCTCAGCTGAATCACCAATGGGTTAGGGAAGAAATAAAGAAAGAAATTAAAGACTTCCTAGAGATCAACGAAAATGAAGACACCACATACTCAAACTTATGGGACACTATGAAAGCAGTGCTAAGAGGAAAATTCATAGCACTAAATGCCCACATAAAGAAGTTGGAGAAATCTCACACTAGTGACTTAACAGCACACCTGAAAGCACTAAAACAAGAAGAAGCAAAGTCTCCCAGGAAGAATAGATGCCAGGAAACTATCAAAGTGAGAGCTGAAATCAATAAAATAGAAACAACGAGAACAATACAAAAAATTAATGAAACAAAGAGTTGGTTCTTTGAGAAAATCAACAAGATAGACAAGCCCTTATCCAAACTAACCAAAAGAAAGAGAGAGAGCATCCAAATTAACAAAGTCAGAAATGAAAAGGGGGACATAACAACAGACATTGAGGAAATCCAGAGAATCATCAGGTCATACTTCAAAAACCTCTACTCCACAAAACTGGAAAATCTAAAAGAAATGGATAATTTTCTGGATAGGTACCACATACCTAAGTTAAATCAAGACCAGATAAACTATTCAAATAGTCCAATAACCCCTAAGGAAATAGAAACAGTCATTAAAAGTCTCCTGACCAAAAAAAAAAAAAAAAAAAAAAAAAAAAAAAAAAAAAAAAAAAAAAAACAAAACAAAACAACAAAAAAGTGAGAACCCATG
>CABHPH010000222.1:0-13191 GCA_902168325.1 Peromyscus nudipes
TGTGTCTGTGTGTGTCTGTGTGTAGACCAGAAGACAACTTGGAGGAGTCACTTCTTTCCTGCCACTGGGTCTTGGAGATGGAATCCATGTCATCCAGCTTGACAGCTTTTACTCACAGAGTCATCTTGCTGGCCCTGTGGGGTTCTTCTAGCTGTAAGTTTTAGGAGGAGAAAGTCCTAGTAGATTGGGTCTCATCTGAGCTGACGGGAGCTGAGTTCAGTGAGATGATAGCCTCCTCTAATCCGGCCACTCTGTCCCCTAATCTACCCAGAGGACTCCGGCTCTCAGGACAGCCTTGCCAGGCCTGGCTCTCAAGTGCTGTGGTCTGTGAAGCAAGCCTTTGTGCCTGTGCCTAGCACAGCCATCTCACTCACTCTGACCCCCACACATCTTCTCTCCCTTATGAAAAAAATCTCCTGGAGGCAGCTCAACTCAGAATTCCTGGAAACAATGCTTTGCAATCCCCGTAGTCCAGTGTGTCTGTTGAGTTCAGCACCTAATGCCTGGATGCTGTGATAGTGTAAGGTGGCTCACACTGTTTAGTGCCCTGGGTTTCCCTCCTCACCAAGCACATGTGCCAAAAGGAGAGCCGACCAAAGAGGGGTGTCTCATCATGGTGTGTGTCTGACCTGGCCTGTAGAAGCCGCTTCTCTCCCTAGCTCTGGTGAGAATCGAGAGGCACCTTCTTGACTATGAGTCCCTGGGCCCCATGCCTGGCTCTGCTCTTGCCGACTGTCTACAGTTGGTGAGGAGACCCCGCCCATGTCCACTGCCCTCAGAATCATGACACGGCATGGCTTTGCCTCTTCAGCTGTCATTCCTCAGCCACATGGCTCAGAGGGGACTTTCCCTTCTGTGGGGTGGAGCTGCAGAAGCACACTTTAAAATATGGGTTGGATTTTCATTTTTGGTTGTTTGCTAAATTTGGTCATAATCATGTCTTCTGGTTCTAAAATGAGTCAAAGGAAGCAGCTGTCCTCTGGGAAGGCCCTACAGGGAACAGCAAAAGGGGGGGTGCACCACAGGCCATTCTGCCTTCCGCTTCCTTCCTGAATGTCTGAGGCCAAATCTGAGGAATGACAGGGCCTGGTAGAGCCCAGGAGAATTCCAGGCCCCCACAGTCTCGTAGGCCTGGAACTCACCAAGGCTATTGACACTCTTGAGTGTACCAGAGCCGTGGGCTCTTCACCAACGCAAGTGCCAACACTGACCCCATTCTGAGGAACCAAACTTCCTGAGCCCCACCAATTATGATTTCAAATGGACACAGCATGGTCCAAAGAGGGGACTGGAGGGAGGTGTGGTCTGGTTTTTGTCTGAGTAGGGGTGGTGGGCTACCAGGAAAGGCCAGTGAGTAGGCCTTAATATACAGGGAAGTCTTCATGTACAGTGAGCTTCTGCATCATGGGGATGGGGATGGGGATGGGGAGGGAGCCACACCTGTGTCAGGACCATGCCTTGGCAGCCAGATGAGCTGAAAGTTCATGTAGGGTGGGAAGAAGTGGACTTGCAAGGGAACAGGGCTGCAGCTGGTCCTGGAGCGATTTCTGTGTTGCATCACCCCTCCTTGAGTGTGTGTCCCCCACTCCTCCCTCAGGGAGCTGCACAAAGCCGGGAATTGATCCTACTGTGTGGTTTGGCTTCTGTCCCCAGTCCTGAGCTGAACCTTCCTGCCGAGGTCCACGGGTCTTTCATTTGCTCAAGCCCTTGAAGACTTTCCTTCCTTGTGTTCCCACACCCCCTTGCTCCGTTTGACCCTGTCTATCCCCATCTCTGCTTAAGTTCTTTCTCCTCACAGCTGCCACATGGGTCCCCCTGCCCAAGGCTTCCTCCCCGTCGCTTCTGTGGACATCCTTCATTCTTGAGCCACATTTCCCAAGGATCTCATTGGGTCCTCTTGTGACCTTCATGTGCTAGCTGGGGATTCCCCACCCAAAGTGTGGCTTAAGATGTGCAGTCCCTGGGTTACCCAGTGAGAAGTGTATTCAGCTGCAGGTACCATAAACCCGAGAGGCAGGGGGCAAATCAGTCACATGGGAGGCAGGGGACAAGCCACAGGGGAGGCTTCTCCTTATGTAAGAGGGTGTCACTCAAATTCATGCCTAGCATGAACAGGTGAAGTCCTAGAGTACTTAAGTCAAGCTTCAAGTGTAACTGTATCCAGGATATCAGCATAAGGCCTTGGCCTCTCACTGTCTGCCTACCCATCCTTCCTTAGGAAGACAAGACACATGCAGATTTGCTTGTGTCACAGATCATAGGAACAGCTCGGACCTGGGTCCTGGGACTCCTTAGCTGCAAATGAGGCTGGTAAGTTCAGCTTTCCCGGCTGGCACCTTGTCATTAAGGAAGGAAAGAGGTGAGGGTGGTGCACTTTGGCAGCATTTTGTCTAGTAGCCATGGCTAAGGAACAAGTCAAGGCCATCTGTCCCCAAGTTCCAAGCAGAGGAAGCAACTCGTGTTGGGCTCAGAAACCTGCAAGAGCCAGAGTGTGGAGATCTGTGGGCTCAGAGCCATGGGCACTCTGAGAGAGTCCAGGGTGGGGCTGAGAATGGAAGGCTGGCTGGACAGGGATGAGCTTTGCTTGACAAGCCCTGCCTAAGGTCTTCTTCCTCCTGAGAAGGGCTCAGTAAAGCAGGACCAACAGCTTTGCAAACAAACACCTCCTGCCTTCAGGTCCCCTGCTGTCCTCAAGTCTTTAGCCTCTCTTCTGAATGAGTCGCCGCCTGGCTTCACTTAATTTCCACAGGAAACTGGCAAGAGCAACATCCGTCTAAATTCCCCCCAAATTCACTCCAGATTTCCAGGGTCAGAGAGGGAGGGTCTCTGTGAGGTCAGAGGTGATGGCCTCAGGATTGGTGGGCTTATGCCGATTGAGGCCTAGGTGACGGCAGCATCCCCATGCCAGGTCCTGGCAGGATACAGATGTTCAGGAGGGCTTCCCCGAGGGAGCTCTGTTGCCGGTGGGGGAGCTAGTGAAGGCTTGTTCCCACAGGCTCCTGCCCAGCACTCCAGTGCTGCTGAGGTTCATGTTCCTGAGGGAGGGTGTGGCCAGCAAGGGCTGTAGTATCCTAGCAGCTGCTCCTGCCAGGGAGGCTGCTTTCCCCACACAGTCCCGAGACACTGGCTGCAGCCTAGTGTCATTATTTTGTTTGCAACTGCACAACCATGCCTTTTTTTTTTTCTGTGACTCTCAGGGAACAGCATGAAGCTGATATGGGGAGCAGGTTGCTGTCTTGGGGACCTGGGGGAAGTGCCTCCCTTTCTCTGAACCTCTCTTCACCTCCTAAAATATAGTCCCAGAGGGGCTCTGAGGAGGCGCAGGGGCAAGCCGTGAACACTGAAATCACATAGACAAGTCCTCCCTGGGGCCATTGGTGGCTGCATGGCCTTTGACAGATCCGTAGCCTTGCTAGCCACCATGTCCTCATGTGAGGATGAGGGACCAGACCTGATGAGGGTGACAGAGACAGCTGCCCCCAACAATAGTGCTGAGGAAAATGGTCTAATTTTCTTCCCCATGACAAAATACTGCTAAATCTATTCACTTAAGAACTAAGTCAGCGCCAGGTGGTGGTGGCGCACACCCAGCACTTGGGAGGCAGAGGCAGGTGGATCTCAGTGAGTTCGAGGCCAGCCTGGTCTACAAAGTGAGATCCAGGATAGCCAGGACTGTTACACAGTGAAACCCTGTCTTGAAAAAAAAACCAAAAAGAAGGAGGAGGAGGAGGAGAACAACAACAACAACAACTAAGTCAGCACAAAGGAACCACGGTCTGTGACGGGACCCTGTGTAGACCTGAGTCTATGGAATGCCACGGAATAGCCCTAAAGCATGACTGGTGACTGACTGGTGTGACTCTTTAGCACGTCCTCTGCACTGTGGGTCCTGCCAGGCCCCCTCCATGCGCCATCCTTGCACTCACTCTGGTCCCCTCCACATCCTAAGCCTCTACCCCAGAGGTGAGGTGGATGGCAGTATGGCGGGGTTTAGCCCAGGTTCTCCATCCAGAGAAAAGTCAGATCATCAGGTTCTCTGGAGGGGTCCTCCCTCCTGCAGTTCCACAAGGGTACTCTGGGTCTGGAGCACTCCCAGCCTCTCTAAGGTCCTCTGCCGACTCCTCCCACTTCAGTGTCCAAGCCTCCCTGAGCCTTCCTGCCCTGCTGCTCTCTGAGCAGACCTCTTGGTCCCCATCTCACCTCTCACAGCTCCTGGCTCCTTGGGTTTGTAACTGCGTCTTGTACTCCCTCGTTTGACTGACATCCGACTTTGACAATGAGCTACAAATGCAGGGAGGGCACAGGCCATGCTGTCCTTTGCCATGTTCCTGTTGTCAAGTACCAAGTTTGAGAATTTGCTGGTTCTCAACAAATCATTGTTGGGTGTTTAAATGGGAGCCTCACTGGGAGAATCTAGAATTTAGTAGCAAAAGGATCACAACAGGAAGGGGAGTCACCACAAGGCATGTGCGGTACACAGAGACTCCAGCCGCCATTGTGAGCACAGGTTCACTCAGACACTCAAGGCATTTCCTCTAGGTCCCTCCCTGAACCTCAAGGGCTGGGGTGGTGTCTCCAATCTCCAAAAGAGCATGGTCACAAGGAGGAGCTGTTTGAGAGGCCAAGGAAGAGAAGGACTGAGGTGTGTGTTGGACTCAGTCTTGGGAGATTCTGGTGACCTTGCCAGAGCACTTTCAAAGGCCTGGAGATAGGGAAGAGACCATACTGCCACGGAGTGAATGGAGTGCTGGAGGTGGGGCCTGTGAGTCTAGCGGGGTTTCTAAAGGCCTCCATCTGTCCGAGGGGAGAGATGACATTAGCTCTGTCTGTCCGAACAGGATCACAACAAACTTAATTTGGAAACATTTCTGAGTAATAGAAACCAACTCGTTTATAAGATGGTTTGTTCCTTGTCTTACTGTTCTTCACTGGAAATAGGATGTCAGAGCTGGAGGGACTCTGAAGGTGGAGGATTCTGACACACTTCTCTCTTTCTCTAGATGAAGTGCCTGAGGCCCCAGACGGGAGGGACTCATCCAAGGCCTCCCAGCTGAGTGCTAGATCTCAGGCTCCTGTGTGTCTGGCCCAAGTCTCTTTTTCCTTATTCTACATTTTTCTTTCCTTTGTCCTTTCTGAAGACTCTTTACTGGCTGCAGGAAATGGAAAGCATCTTATTTTAGTTATTTTTAGTGTATTCAAAATGAATAAAATGGGTAACGAGTTTTTCTTCCTTATATATCAGAACCAAAGTAAGGCTTATGTAATGGCAAAATGAATGCGAAATGGCTTCGCAGGGGAACAAAGATGTCTTTGAATATTTGAAGCTCTGGGGTAAAACCCAGATTGGCCCAGATCCGCTACCCTTGGAAAACTGATGGAGAAGGCTGGTGTGTGTGTGTGTGTGTGTGTGTGTGTGTGTGTGTGTGTGTGTGTGTGTGTATAAACACACGTGTGTAGAGCAGACTCCATCCATGAGGGATTCCCAGGGTATCAGGTTAAAGGCCCTGAATTGAGCCTCCTCAGTACAGACTATGATTGTTATTTTTCCTAACATGGTGAAATGCATGGAGGATTTCTCCTATTGACTGTTTCTTTGTGTGTATATGTTCATGTGTGCTGGTACAGTACATGATGTACACACGTGTGGAAGCCAGAGACAACCTTAGGCGCTGTTCTTCAGGAGCCATCTGCATTCTTTTTTGACAGAGTCTCTCACTGGCCTTGAGCCCACCCAATAGGCTTGGCTGGCTGGTCAATGTACCCCGGGATCCGCTTCTCTCTGCCTCCCTGGCTCTGGGATACAGGCATATGCCAGTGTGGGGTTTTGTTGTTTTTCCCCCTTACATAGGTTCTGGGGATGACACTCAGTCCTTTGCTTGGCTGAGCGATCTCTCCAGTCCCTCCCTGATCACCCCTAACAGGACTGTTCAGCAGCACCCAGCGTGCTGATGTTGTACAAACGTCACTGACTTTCTTCTCCAGAACTCTTGATCTTGTAAACTAGAAGTTCTGGACCTACCAAACAACAGCCTCCCACCGCCTCCTCTCTGAGCTCCGAGGCCACTGTTCTGCTTTCTGTCTCGTGGGTCTGGCAGTGAGGGGAACGATTCAACATTCATTCTTTGGTGGACAGGCTTGCTGCTTTTCTAGTTTGCTTTGAGCAAACTCCCTGGGCTCTGACCGCATCGGGGAGAACTCAGCTGAAGAGGGGCAAGCACCACCTTCCCTGGGCTCTGACCCCACCGGGGTGTTTCTCAGAAGCAGCACCTAGGACACATGCTGCACTTCTGGCCACGGAAAGACCTTCCCATGCTGTCTGTCACACCTTTGCTTTCCATTCTCCCGACTGTCACAGCTCCTTTGGGAGAGTCTGCTCACTTGAGTGACTACGTGACCAGTAGTGCTGTGGGACCATGTCTATTTCTGTTCACTGCTACATTGCCAGGTCTGAGACAAGCTCCAGATGGCTAAAAGGGGCAAGTTAGTGCATGGGATGGTTTGTTTTAGTCATCAACTTGACACACTGTAGAGTCACCTAGGAAGAGAGTCTGTGAGGGATTGTCTGGATTTGTTGGCCTGCGGGTTTATCTGTGAGGGAATATCTGGATTTTATTAATTGAAGTAGGAAGATCTGACCATTGTGGGCGGCACCATTCTCTAGGCTGGCCCCTCTGTGAGCCCTGCCCTCATGTGGTGCATATACATACAAACAGGCAAAACACTCATACCCGTAAAGTGAAAATAATTAATATTAAAAAAAGATACACCGAGCAGCAAGTTAGTGTCTAGACTACATTTAAAGATTTTACAAACAAGAATATGCAAACATCTTATTAATATTTTTTTTCTAAGTAAAGCTGGGAGGTAGTCCATGACTTTAGTTCCAGCACTTGGGAGGTAGAGGTGAGATGGGTCTCTGTGAATTTAAGGCCAGTCTGGTTTAATAGCCCAGGCCAGCCAGGGCTACATAATGAAACCCTGTCTCAAAATAAAAAACATGTGAGCAGACACACACACACACACACACACACACACACACACACAAAGAGAGACAGAGAATCTCTAACCTTTGGGAAAGTATATCAGTGAACAGCACATTTAAAAAACAATTGAGTTGCTGAAGACATTTTTATAAAAAGAACTTTGTCAGCAGGGTGTGGTGGTACACACCAGAGATCCAGACACTTGAGAAGGGGAGACAGAAAGACTTTGAGGCTACACGAAACTCTATCTTTGAAAAAATAAAACTAAAATCAAAGAGGTGCTCCTCAAATAAGAAGGTCATGGGATCAGAGAGGAAGTAGGGAGCCAAGCATTCTCCTTCACGGCTGGTGGGAGGACAAGTTGGTACCATCAGTAGAATATGGTTCCCTCAGGCAGAATGGTGGGCTCTTTGCTCCACCCCGTGTCCCAGTGTCTGGAACCCAATGCCATGCATTCATCAGCAAACACTCTTAAACAGGAATATACAATATACATCAGGAACTTCAAGGTTTTCAAGGCCTTTCCTATAGTGACCCTGATTCCCAAGGGAATGCTTAGCCATTAGGACAGAAATGCTTCTCTAAAGCTGGACACTACCAACATGTCCTCAAGCTGGCCACCTATTTACACTCAGAAATCAGCTGTAACTTATAAAAGTGACACATTTGAAGAGTATTGGGTATAGAAGATCATGCTACTGATGACATTAAATGGAAAAAAATTAAAACTCTATGTACACTATCATCTTGATTTTTTGTTAAAAAACGCATTCATTAATAGTTGGTTGAAGGATTTTTGTATTGTTATGCATTTCTTTGTTTGCTCTTTATTTTCCAAAGTTCCAACAGTAACTGTGTATTACTTGTATAGTGAGAATAAAAGAAAGTTTTGAAATGGAAAGTACAGTTAATACCAAACTTGTGACCAGCCACAAGAAGGGCAATAACCCGAGGTGGTATTTTTCCCATTACCGCTTCACAGAGGATCACTTCCTGGTGGGCTAAAGAACATGCCTCTCCTGAACTTGGCCTGGCTTTATTTAGACAACAATGGGGTGAAGTGCAGGGTTGCTGGACACTGCCATTCCCATGTCCTTAGCGTCTATTTTTCCATGACCTGGAAAATCTTAAAATACTGGCTCTTCTTTAAAAAGAAAGAAAAGAAAAGCCCACAGGTCCTTTGACTGGAATCGATTCTCCTGTGGCTCACCGGTCTGTAAAAGGCATTAGGGTGCGGCATGGCATTGACCTTCATTCTTGTCTCAGCTGAAAATTTCCCTATGGCTACCTGAGGATTCCCAAGAGAAAGGTAATTAAGTGACCCAGCATGATTGTGTAGGGCCTTGGTGTGGGTTTATCTTGATTAGGAGGAAGTGGACGTCTACTCGTCCAAATTTAGAGCAGAGAAGAGAGCCAGATGTTTGAGACCGTGACAAACATCCCCTGTGGCCTTGCCTTTCTTCCCACTTGGTGGATGGGTACAAAGAAGAGAACACTTCAGGGTCCACCTTCCAGGATGTCTGCTGTAGCCTGTGTCCACAGAGAAACTCACTTTCATGCTCTGTGTTGAAAGGGGCCTGGGCGCATCCCCTCAGGAATGTTGGCTGCCTCTGAGGAAGCGTCCATCCTCCCTGGGATGCTGAGCCTGGTAATCAAAGCCCTTCCTGGTGGGTCCAGACCTGCTCCCACATGGTTTGCCCCACTACTGGAGGAAACAGGGGTTGTTGTAGGCATGGATTCTGTGTGGGAGTGCCAGGAGCAAAGCGCACACAGAGGAGAGTTGGTACACAAGTGGCAGTGATCTGGTTTGAACCCTGGTGAGCATCTTCCTAGCCATGTGATCTTAGAATCACAATCTCTTGCCTCTCTGCCCAGGCATCCCATCTGCTGAGGGGGTGGTATCGATGCCAGTGATGCCACTGATACAGCTCATGAGAGCTGGTCTTTATTAGGTGTGTGGTAAATGTGTAACATGGTGCTTGCTGCAGCCTGGAGTTTACTGCATCATTAACTCTTCTTTCTACTCACTCATTCCTTGGAGGAAAGTCACTGAGCTGACTAGGTGCTGAGCACTGGGCCAAAAGATGGGACCTCAGAGGGGATAACACACAGACCCTACCTCAGTCCCATAAAAGTCAGATGTTAGGGGTGAGACTCCAGTGGGAACTGCCCAACAGGTCATGGCTCAGGGCACCTATCCTGGCACCCCTGCCCCCCCAACATACACAAATATACCAGGTACCTTTGCTCCTTATGGCTCAGAGGTGGAAACAGGAATCAGGATCAAGATCCCATCTCCTACACTATTAGAAACTTTCATAACTCAGCTTAACCACCATCCATTGGATACATGAGCTTTCTCTACCCCGCCCTAAAGCAAATCGAGAGCTTTGCTGGGTTGGCAGCTTTGCTTGGTTGGCATTGTGTTCTGTTGAGGCTGTCTGCCTCAGCTTCCTTCAAAGAGACGGAGAGCCCTTTGAGGGAAGGTTTTCTGCTGCACCCACTCCCAGGCCCCAGTGTCCAGCATGGGTAGCAGCATGCTGTAGATGGTTAACAAGTACTTCTTCCCTGGATAACTGACAGGGAGTCAGCCATCACAGAAGACATTGATGCACTGACAGTGAGAAGAGAATCCCTTTCCACCATGATATTTTTATGAGACTATGAATTTTGCTCTGCAGATAGCTGAGTCCCTTCTTGTCCCAGCTGCAGCTACTGAGTGAGTGAGGCTGAGTTTTCTCCACCACAGAGAAAGTGCCTGCCTGAGGGACTTGTTCTCAGCATGGCTTTAGATTGTAACTTGGTCAGGAATGTCTTGGGAGAGTGAGCCCCTTGTCCTGGAGCTGGCCCAGGGCCAGCCCATTTGCTTTTCATTTCGTGGGAGACAGTTTAATGGGAAGTAGAGTTACTGAGGCTGGTGTTGCAACAGAAATAATTGCCTGTAAGGCTCCATGTGCTTTGGGGACAGGGACACAGATTCGACTTTTCAGTTTCTCATTTACTTGGTGGGTGAGTCAGGGATGGCTCTTTCTCTCCTCTGGACCTCATTCAAGGAATGGTGATTGTAGAGGGGAGTTGAGGTGGCTGCTGATTAATCTAGAAGGTTCTTTCCTGGTCTGATATGAGTTCTCTGACTTTATTTCCGGGATCAGATTGATGGGAGGCTGACTGAGTTGCTGGAAAGTGATGTGGATGGCATTCTGGGAGAAGGCCCAGTCTTGTGAGCTCAAGGTCATGGTTTAGGAACCAAAAGCTCAGATAAACCCTGAATCACCGAGTGAGATCCACCCCTGAGGCGGGGAGGAGGGGTGGAGTGTGCCCAGCACATTCCTGATGAAAGTATAAACAGAAAGCAGACTTGAGTCCTGGAGGATAATGACCAGATCTAATCCATGGTGGTGTATAGGGGACTCCTCCAGACAGAACGAGCCAGTCTGGAACCCATATCCTAAGGTGAGGGGCCATGTCCCTAGCCAGCCCTCTCCTGGCCCTCAGTGTGGAAAGGTCTCTTGGGTGGGTTTGTTCAGGTACTATCTCTTTTTTTTTTTTTTTTTTTTGGTTTTTCGAGACAAGGTTTCTCTGCGTAGCTTTGCGCCTTTCCTGGAGCTCACTTGGTAGCCCAGGCTGGCCTCGAACTCACAGAGATCCGCCTGGCTCTGCCTCCCAAGTGCTGGGATTAAAGGCGTGCGCCACCAACGCCCGGCTCAGGTACTGTCTCTTAATGATACCCTGTGGGGTTCTTGTAATTCATTGTTTTAACTACACAATGGCAGTGACCACTGAGAAGAGATGGAACTCACTGTAGTGACTTACAGCTTATAGGTTTAAAAAGAACTGAGATATGATCCTAGCATCGTGGTTCATGCCTCTAATGCCGCCGACCCTTGAGAGGCTGAGGTAAGAGCATCACTGCAAGTTCAAGGCCAGTCTGGGCTAAGAGTGAGTTTCAAGGGGCTGGAGAGGTGGCTCAGCACTTAAAAGCACTGGCTGCTCTTCAGAGGAACTGGGTAACTCCAACTCCAAGGGATCCCACACACTCACACAGACAAACACTCAAACAAAATACCAGTGTGTAGTAAACAAACAAACAAATACATTTTAAAAAATAAAAGAGTAAGTTTTAAGTCAGCCTGAGCTATACAGTGAGACCATGTCTTAAAAGAAAAAAAAAAAGGGAGAGGCAATTTGTGAATTTTGCTGTTTTAAAATTTTAATTCTCCAGTTTTTCTATGTCATCACCATCAAATTCCTGGATAGTTCCATCACTTCCAGAGAAAACCTCTGTATATCATCAGTCAGTTTTGTTCTAATACCCCTCCCCCGCTAGCCACAGATATATCTTCTGTTTCCATGGATTTGCTTTTCTAAATGTTTTCCATGTAATTGAACATGTGGCCAAGTAGGTTTGGCCTCTTCCATTTATCATGAAGTTTTCAAGGTTTGTGCACGTTGGCCAATACAGAACAATTAAAAGTCGTGTGTGTCACTGGATGTGGTGGCCAAAACCTGTAATGCCACCATTCAGGTAGAGTCAGGAGGGTCTGGAGTTCAAGGCCAGACTCAGCCACATAGTGAGTTTGAGACCAACTTGGGGTATGGGAAACAACCTCCTCCTCTTTTATGGCTACCCTGAAGTAACATGCAGGCTAAACCTGCAGTGTGAGCTTGGTGTGATCCATCTGTGCATCCTAAGAGGAGTAGGAACTTTCATCGCTAACTCCACAGTGTGAGCTTGGTGTGATCCATCTGTGCATCCTAAAAGAAGCAGCAACTTCCATTGTTAACTGCTTAGGGACAGGATGATAACTTCTTTGGGGCTGTCAGGGGACTCTGCAGGGAAATTCTGGTAGAAAGCAGTCTGTGACAAGGTCAGCAGGACACACTGACTTACCGTGTCTGAACTATGGGAACTAGCTGTCTCTCCGTACACCGCGGAGATAATACAAAGTTAAGTTATATCAGAACAACTAAGCTTAACTGAAGACAAGCCTTAAAGGAATATTATATAGGGAGGGGGGAGAGAGATCATTCCAACTCTGAGAGCACAGAAAAGAAGAACATATACCATGAAAGAAACAAATGAACAAAGAGAGTCAGGAACAGATCATTCATGTCAACTGCAGCAAACCCTTAAAACTAACTGAGGATGAAGAAGAGGAATGACTCAGTTGACCAACCAGACCATCAACTGATAAAATAATAAGAAATAGGAAACTCGGCTCTGTAATAACCTTAAATACAAATAGCCTCAGTCCACCAAGAAAAAGACTCAGACCAGTTGACTGGATTGAAAAACAGGATCCAGCAGGTAAAGGAGCTTTCCCCAGACCTGATGACCTAAGCTCGAACCCGGGACTCACATGGTAGAAGGAGAGAACCAACACTACAAATTGTTCTTTAACCTTCACACATGCTAGAGCACACACATGCCCACACATACACACATGTAAATAAATAAGCAATCAAATTTCAAAGGGACACACTTAGCTAGCAAAGATTCCCCAAACCAAGAGTCAAACAATGAAATACCCTACTACAAAAATAGAAGCCATAACCAAGCTAGCATAATGATTCTTTCATGCTTTTTATTATTTATTTATTTATTTATTTATTTATTTATTTATTTATTTATTTTTGCCATCTTTTTTTTTTCTTTTGAGACAGGGCCTCTACATAGCCCTGGCTGTCCTAGAACTCACTATGTAGACAAGGCTGGCCTTGAACTCACAGAGATCTGTTTGCTTCTGCCTCCCCAAGGCTGGGATTAAAGGCCTGCACCAGCACGCCCAACAGCACACTGATTCTTAATATAATAAAGTAAACTTCAAGTCAAAACTAGTCAGACAAGATGATTAAGGAAAGAATTCATCAAGACGATGTAAGGATCATGAACATTTCTGCCTCTTAATGCCACAAAACGAACACCAACAGGAACAAAAGGTCACACAATTATAGTGAGGGGCTTCCATACCTTACTTTCATATCCAGCTATATCTCTCAAACTAAAAGTCTACAAACAACCTTCAGAAATACACTGTGCCATCAGTGACTATATTTACCAGCTGGCTACAGAATATTCCATCCAGTTAGGGAACACTTATTCTATAAAACTAATCACATTGTAAGTCACAAAGCAAGATTTATTTTATTTTATTTTATTTTTTTTGGTTTTTTTTTTTTTTTTTTGGTTTTTCGAGACAGAGTTTCT
>CABHPH010000222.1:13291-77592 GCA_902168325.1 Peromyscus nudipes
GCTAGGATTAAAGGCGTGCGCCACCACTGCCTGGCTTAACACATTTTTAAAAAGAAAAAAAATTCCTCATGTATCTCATGAGGCCACAGCAGAATAAAATTAGGAATCAATAGCAAGGAACCCCCCCCAAAAAAATGGAGACTGAACTACACATTTTGGGGGAATGTACAGTAGGTCACCAAAGAAACCACAAAGGAAGGTAAAAAATATCTAGAATTAAAAGAATACATGACCTCTCAGACCCTCTGGGGTACAGTGAAGACAGTTGTCCCAGTTAGAGTTTGTCAACTTGACACAAGCTAGGGCCATCTTGGAAGAAGGGTCCTCAATTGAGAAAATGCCCCTGATAGATTGGCTTCTGGCTATTAATCAAATTCTTGATTAATGATTAATGTGGGAGGATCCAGGCCAGTGTGGACAGTGCTACCTCTGGACAGAGGGGCCTGGGTGCACAAGAAAGCAGGCTGAGCAAGCCATGGAGAGCAAGCCAGTAAGCAGCACCCCTCCATAGCCTCTGCATTAGCTCCTGCCTCCAGGTTTCCATCTTGTTTAACTTTCTGCCTTGACTTCCCTAAATGACAGACTGGGATCAGATCATGGAAGCCAAATAAGCCCTTTCCTCCCCAGGCTGCCTTTGCTCCATGTTTTATTGCAGCAATAGAAAGCTAACTAAGACAGAAATCCTGAGAGGAATGTTTATGGCTGCACACGCTCAAGTTAAAGAATCAGAGCGAGCAGAAGCAAGTATACTTCAAAGCTCTAGACAAAGAAGCCAAGCCAAACCCCATAGACAGCAAGAAATCATAAGCATTAGGGCAGAAATGAATGAAATAGATACTTTAAAGAATAGTGTACAAAATCAACCATTTTCTTTGAAAATATGAACAAGATGGACAAATCCAATGAACTAACAAAGAAGATCCAAATTAATAAATTATAGATAAAAGGAGTTGTTACAACAGACTCCAGTGCAGTCTAGAAGGTCATTGGGAAAGACTTTGAGCACTTACATTCCCAAAAGTTGGAACGCCTAAAAGAAATGGATAGAACGCGGAACTCATATGACCTCCCAAATTAAATCCAGAGCACAGAAACCACTCAGACTCATGACAGCAAAGAGATTGGAGCAGTAATTAAAAGTCTCACAAAGCAAAACTCAGTGCTGACCAGCTTCACTGCTGACTTCTAAGAAACTTCTGAGGAAGATCTACCCCCAATGGGTCTCTGATGAAATGGAGCAGGAAGGAACACCTCCATGCTCATTCTGTGAAGCCAGTATTGCCCTGATACCAAAACCCAGATAAAGACACAACAACCAAGTAGAACTGCAGACCAGTTTCCCTGATGAATATAGATTCAAACATTCTTGATGAAGTAACTTACAAATCAAATTCAATAATACAATAAAAATTTGAGGCCAGTCTGGTCTACACAGTGAGTTCCAGGACAGCCAGAGCTACATAGTGAGACCCTATCTTGATGGCCCCCTTCCCCCTGCAAAAAACGCATTAAGATCATACACCAGAACTAAGTTGTTTTCATCCCAGGGATGCAAGACTGATTCAGCATACACAAATCAACAAACATTATGCACCATGTAGATATACTTAAGGACAGCAAATATGTAATACAATTAATGCAGAAAAGGCATTTGGCAGAGTCCAGTGCGTCTTCATGATAAAAATCCTAAAGAAATTAGGAATTTATATCCCCAAATAGCAAAGGCTATATAAGACAGAACTATAACCAACATCATATTAAACAGAGGAAAGGGGAGAATTTCTAAGATAAGGGTATTCACTCTCTCCTCTCTTACTCAATACAGTGCTTGAGGTCATACTACTAACCTGGCTCACAGGAGCTCACAGAGTCTGGACCAACAGCTAAGGAGCCTGCATGGGACCAACCTAGGCCCTCTACATGTGTGACAGTTGTGTAGCTTGGTCTGTTTGTGGGATTCCTAGCAGTGGGATCAGAGCCTGTCCCTAATGTTTGAGCTGGCTTTGGGGAACCTATTCCCCATACTGGGTTGCCTCACCCAGCCTTAATACAAGGGGAGGAGCTTAGTCCTACCTCAACTTGATATGCCATGCTTTGTTGACACCGTGGGAGGCCTGATCCTTTCTGAACAGAAACAGGAAGAGTGGATGGGGGTGGGGGCGGAGGGGAGGAGAGGGAATGGGGGGGGAGGAGGGAGGAGAAACTACAGTCGGGATGTAAAATTAATGACTAAATTTAAAAAAAAGTTAAAAGCTCTGATGGACAATATTAACAAAAATGACAAACCTCCTCATGAAAACGTTACACATGGAAACCTACTATAACCTCAGATAAACTAAGAACAATACAAAGACACAATCTAGCTCATCTGTAAGGTGCGCCCTTAAAATATGAAGACAAGTAGAGAAAATGGTAACACATCCACCATGCAAACAGAGTGTCAATGAAATATGGAAGCAATATAGTAATATGCTATACTAATACCGAAGTTTCAAAGATAAATTCAAATGAGGTACATGTACACCCATGAAAAAGATAAAAGTTTAAAAGGCTGACAACATCAAAAGCTGAAGCAGCTGCGAGAAAGAACTCTCTGGAATCTTTTCAGGGCAAGAGGATGATGTGACTATTTTTAGTAACAGTTTAGAAGGTTTTAACAAGGCCTCCTTGAGACCCAGCAATTCTCTGCCTAAGTCACTGCCAAGGAAAAACAAAGCATATGCTGGGCTTGAGGAGATGGAGCACTGCGTGAGAGTGCTTGCTGTGAGCGTGTAAGGATCTGAGTTTGAATTCCGAGTACCCAGGTGTAAGAACCAGGCATGAGCACATATGTCTTGTCACCTAAGTGTTCAGCATTCAGAGGCAGGAAAATCCCAGGATCTCACTGGTTAGCTTCAGGTTTAGTGAGAGACAGTGTCTCAAGGGAATAAATACGCTGCAGAATGATAGAAAGTCACTCAACATCCTCTTCTAGCCTCTGTATGTGGATACATGGGTGTATACACATGTGTGCATATACCACACACACATGAGGAAGAAGAGAAGGAGGAGAAAGCATGTTTACCAAATGACTTGTGTGTTTGAAACCTATTTATTCACAATGAACAAAAACTGAAAATTGCATGCATGTCCGTCAGTTGAGGGGTAGGCATAAACACATTGGGGTGTAGTGTAAGACATAACGACACACAGCAATGGGAAAGAGCTGCTAAGCATGCAACTACAGAGATGGAGCTCAAAGGCACAATGGAAGCAGAAAAACCTGGACACAAAAGAGTTAATCTGGGTGGCCAACCTGACAAGATTTAGAATCACCATGGAAACAGACACGGGTAGGGTTTTTCTAGATTAGGCTGACTGAAGTGTAAGGGCACATTATAACTACGGGTGGCACCATCCCGTGAGCCAGTATTCTGAAGTGAATAAAAAGGAGAAATCAGGCAGAATTCAGGCCTCCCTCCACCACTCTGCTCCCTGAGTGTAGATGCAATGGTACTTCCTGCCGCCATGACTTCCCTCAGGCGATGGATGGCATCCACTGGAGCTGTGAGCTGGAAGAAACCCTTCCTTCTTTCATTAAAAAAAAAAAGGCAAGAGAAAGATGTATTAGTCCAAACCATACAAATAGAAAGGGTAGTCATCATTACCACCATTGGCAGATGACACGATTCTGTACTTAAAAGATCCTACCAACTCCAAAAGAAAAAAAATTAACTTGTAAAACCTTTCAGTAAAGTTGTAGGATACAAAATCAACATATAGAAATTAAAAACTTTCCTCTGTCCTAATATCAAACTTGCTGAGAGAAATTAGGGGGAAATTTCATTCATAACAGCTAAAATCAAATAAATTTTTTTAAGTACCTAGGAAGTGGAAGCCTGTACAATGAAAGCTGTAAAGTGGGAAAAGAGCTGAAGAAAACGCTAGACAATGGAAGGACCATCCACGCTTCTGGACTGGCAGAACTAATATTGTGAAAATGTCCTTATTATCCAAAGTAATCATTACATTCAGTGAAACTCCCATTAAATTTCCTGTGCATTCTTCACAGAACTAAGAACAATTCTAAAATTCTTATGGAAACACAAAAGGTCACTGAGCAGTCCAAAACAGAGAGAACACAGTTGGAGGCATCACAATACCTGAACTCAAATTACACTACAGAGCCATAGTGACAAGATGATGTTGTACTGGCCCCTAAACAGATATGTAGGCCAATGGAATGGAATAGAGGACTAAGAATTAAGCCTACACATCTGTGGTCAGCTTATTAAACAAATGGTGTTGGCAAGGCTGGTTGTCAACCTGCAGAAGAGTGAAATTAAATCTGTATCTCCTATTCTGTACAAAATTCAACTCAAGATGGATCAAAGGCCTAAAATTAAAGCCTGATGTGCTAAAATGGCTAGAGGGAAACAGGGAAAACTCCTCAAAATACAGGCATATGCAGAATTGTCTGAATAGGACTCCAGTAGCACAGTAAGTAGCCTAAAGAACTGACAAATGGGATTATACAAAATTCAAAAGCTTTTGCACAGCCAAGTTAACTACCAGCAGAACAATGAAACAGCCTACAGAGTGGGAGAAAATGTTTGCCAGCTATACCTCACACACGGGGTTAATATCTGGAATATATAAAAAACTATAAAAATCAAATAGCAAAAACCCTACAAAAACTGTCAATCAATAATTGAACTGGTGAAATGAACAGATCGTTCTCAAAAGAAGAAACACAACTTGCTGATAAAATTTTAAGCGTTTTCAACATCCCTAGATGGCAGGGAAATGCAGATCAGCACTGCTTTGAGATTCTGTCTCTCTACATTCAGAATGGCTATCGTCAAGGAAACAAATGACCACAAAGGCTGGGGAGGGTGTGGGGAAAGAAGGACCATCATTCCCTGTTGGTGGGAGGGCAAACTGGCGCGGCCATTGTGAGAATTAGTGTGGAGCCGTCTCAGAAAACTAAAAACAGGACTACCGTATAACAGAGTCCTGCCACCCCAGAGGACTCTGTGCCACACGTACGTCTGTGTCCTTTGCTGCTCTATTGACAATAGCCAAGAAATGGGAACAGTCTAGATGTTAATCAAATGGTGAGTGGATAAGAAACATGTTTAACATACTCACAGTAAGAATTCTATTCAGCTATAAAGAAAAATGAAATTATGAAATTTCCAGGAAATTGGATAGATCTGGAAATTATGTTATGTATATGTTACATGCACATAATTATATAACTCAGACTCAGAAAGACAAATTCTCCGTGTTCACTCTCACATGCTGATCCTAGCCTCTAATATTTACATGTGTGTTTGTGAGTGTGAGTATAGGTCATGAACCTGGAAAGGAATCCATGAGAGGGACAAGAGATGTTGAGGAAGAGTGGGAAGGATAATAGGTCATATGACCCGGAAGTGGCCTGGAAGCTCCTGGGGAAGGTACAAAGAGGGGGTGCAGGGAGGATGGGGAAGAAAAGGAGAGAGGAGAACTGCTGTGGGATGGTCTGTATGGCAAATTGCTCTGATTGGTCAATAAATAAAACACTGACTGGCCAGTGGCTAGGCAGGAAGTATAGGCGGGACTAACAGAGAGGAGAAAAGAACAGGAAGGTGGAAGGAGTCACTGCCAGCTGCAGCCATGACAAACAGCATGTGAAGATGCCGGTAAGCCACGAGCCACGTGGCAAGGTATAGATTTATAGAAGTGGATTAATTTAAGACATAAGAACAGTTAGCAAGAAGCCTGCCACGGCCATACAGTTTGTAAGCAATATAAGTCTCTGTGTTTACTTGGTTGGGTCTGAGCGGCTGTGGGACTGGCAGGTGACAGAGATTTGTCCTGACTGTGGGCCAGGCAGGAAAACTCTAGCTACAGAGAACAATAATATCAAAAAATCCAATAAATTATATTTGAAAATGCCATAATGAAACATTATACTTCATACTATTTAAAATACAAATAAATAAATATACATATTTTTTGTTGGATGTTTCTATCATTTTATGCATTTGTAGCTTTAATTCATCTGGAATTTGTGAATAGTTTGATGTAGGCATCTTGCTTTATTTTCTTCTCATATTGTTAGCGAGTTCTCAACCCTCTAACTTTTTCATACTGATCTGACACAAGGTCTTGTGTTGCCTAGGCTGGCCTTGAACTCTCTTTGTAGTTGAGGATGACCTTGAACCCCTTCCTGATCCTCTAGTTTCCACTTCTTAAGTGCTGGGATTACAGGCATGTCCTCACTAAGCCCAGAATCCTAGTAATTTTTAGATGTAATTTGGACTGGTCTTTTATGCATGGATTTATTTTCTCCAGCTTTTAATAGACTCTTCAGCTTCTTGTTCCTTCATAAGAAATTTTCATGTTCATTAATTTAATAACCATCTGTTTATCTAGATATTATCAAACGTCTGTTATTCTAGTACACTTTCTTTGGTAACACGATGTATTTCTTTCATGTAAGGAATACTGACATAACATTTAAGGGTTCTTATTTGACCTGTGGCTTTGTGACATGTCACACACCATTAGTAGAGCATATGTGGGCTGGCCATGGATGCGAATGGATGGGAGGACCAAAGATGCACTGAGGACTCACGAGACTGGACACATAGCATATCTGTGACAACCACAGCATCTTTGGACCGGTTCAAGCTGTCAGTGTAGATCCTGAGGACAAGTACCATCCTTGTAATCACTGAGTGGAGGAGTAGAAAGCGCCATCTCTGGCATCTTCAAAACCTGGCCTCCTGCCCTAACACAGCCAGGGTGGATGGCGTTTAAGCCAAAGCTGTGGTCTGTACGTGATCCTCACTAGCACCCTTCCGGGTTTCATGTTTGTATTGGGGACAGGCTTTGCAGTGCAGTGTTAACAGTGATGGGAGTGGACATCCTTCTGGTCAAGGAGGGACCATGCTGGACACTATCTCACTGTTAGCTTCCTGCTGGATGTATACACAGCACACCTGCCAATTCACAAAAATACTCTTCTTTGACCTTCTCTTCTGGATAAGAATGTTGAATATTCTCGAATGATTTTTGTCAACCATCAAAAGTGACTATATGGCGAGGGCTGGAGAGATACGTGACTCACTCAGTAAAGGGCCTGCCACACAGCCTGAGTACCTGGCCCCGGGTCCCCAGCACTCGTAAAAAGCTAGTTGTCTGCAGTTCCAGTCCTGGGGTGGAGACAGAGGCTCCCTGGTGCTTCTGGCCGTTCTAGCCTATTCAGTGAACTTCTCCATGAAAAACCCTGTCTCAGAAAAATCAAGTGGACATGTGTGCTCTAATACACATGAACATGTACACACACACAAATACGGTGGAGGGTGAGAGAGGGAGATATGAGATTTCAAGTTCTGGCCTCCACAAGCATGCACACACTTAAGAACATGCACCAGCACACATACACATATAATACTTCTGTTTTACTGACATGATAAATTATACAAATGGGTTTTTCCTAGTTTGACAGATACATATCTCTCTTCTCTGTATTTGTTGTTATTTTGTATTACATAGAAGCCTCTATGTAGCTCTTGGCTTTCTTCCAACTTTCCTTTCCTCCTTTTGTTTCTTAACATTTCTTCTCAATTCTGGGAGAATTTGTCATGTTTCTTGAAAAGCATGGACCGGTAACTAGCAGCCTCAGCATCATTCGGGAAGTTCTTAGAGGAACAGAGCCAGCCTGTGTGTTCTAACGTGATTCCCAGGTGATGAGTCTGCACTGTGAACTGTGAAGAGTATATCAGCATTTGGACTGAAAGGGAGCCTTCCCCTCCAGCTGTGATGTAGACTCCCCTTATTTTTAGAGTAGTTTGGTTTTTCCAGTGGAACCGAGAAAAGAGATGAAATTCAATCGAGATATTTATTGGTTCCGTATCCAGGACTGGTATCCTCCGTCTCCTAGGGCAACCAGCTGCTGTGTGTGATGCCATGAAATGAAAACAGCAGCCCAAAGGTCACCACAATCCCCTCTAGGCATCATTAGCCCAACAAGAAAGAGTTTCTGTTAGAGTTCTGCTGTGGGTCTGTATCCCCCCAGGGTGCTTTGTCCACACTCCCTGCTTTGACAAATTTACAGATGTCAGCCGGTGTCTACACGGAAGCACTGGCCCTGGGCAGACAGAGAGGAGTAAAGAGATTCTGGGAGAGTTTGGTATCTGAAAAAAACTTCCGAGGTTTTCAGGGGAAGTGGCCATACTTTTGCTCCCATGCATTGTACCAGAGAGGAGAGCATCCATATATGTGAGTTATAAGCCCTGTACATATAGAAAGATGCATCCTTTTAAGGGAAAAAAATAAAATTGAATATGCCCAGTTCTCATCAGACACGACAGGAGAAAAATTTCGGGAAGGCACAAATCTCTATGGAAATGATTCAAAGAGAAAAAAAGACTCTTCAGGACAAGTTGGCTCATTCTTTATTGTTGCCAGGCTCTCTGTTCCCTGGAGAGTTAGTGAAACAATACCAGCGCCTGGCTCTCGTGGTGGACTGGAAAACATCCTACCTTTCTTAATGGCTTGGTGAAGCTGTTGTCTCAACAGGAAATTCTAGCCATTGTCAAGCATTCTTGTTTATTATTAGTAATAATAGCTCTTCACAGCGCCGTCCGCTCCAGACCTTGACAAAGCCTTTCCACAGAAGCTGGGTCTTTCCGGACCGTGCTTTGGCAAGTCAAACAGGGTGAGCAGGCATGAATGTGCCCATTTCGTAGATTATGAGCTAAAGCTACAGGGCACTCAGGACCTCCTTGAGGACATGGAATGCAGAAATGGCAGCTGGGAGGTTTATGACATTTGCAGTGGACATTTCTGAAACACATCGGGGCAAGCATGAAGCTTCCCAGCCTGCCTGTTTGGCCCTCTTGCTGAGTCTGTGTGCAGAGAAGTGTCTGTGTGCAGAGCAGGCAGAGAGAAGGACCCTAGTCAAGTGTAAGGATCACTGTCTGGAGTTTTATAACATTCCTCGGATGAGACTCAGGAGACCACTCGTCTCTGGCTCCTGCTCTAGCCGTGGGGCTCACTCTGCCTAGTTACACCATTACATGACTTTATTCACTTTCTATCAGAGATCTGCTGCCGCCCTAGGATGTGATCATCACACACCAGGAGGAACTGTTTGCTCCTTACTGTTCATTTTCTGAATTTGACTCCTCTCCTCTAGTGGGGAGGGGGAAGGTACCTTATTCCTGGTGCCTTCTACTCTACACCTCTACCCATCCACACTGAACAACCCCAATTTCCCTTAGCTGTCTGATTTATCCACCTAGCTCAATGCCCTTCCTTTCGCATGTTCTCTTTCCCCAGACGGCCCTGGCCTTCTTCTCTATCACCTTCTCCTGTGACTTCTTACACTTGAAGGGGCCAGCTCAAAAGTGCTGTCCCTGGGAAGCTTTTCATACCCATAGTGTGAATAGCTGTGCACCTAAGAACATGTTGAGCACACCCCTGCTTCCCCTTGGCCCTGGAAATACATTGTGTATAGCTGGGAATTTGAACTAGAGTGGAAACTAGTTTGGGGACATGAATGACATCTTATTGCTCTGAACTTGGAACTCCACAGCTGATAAGAATTCATGCAGGGTTGATCTAATTTCCCCAATAGTTTGAGAACATCTGGACTTTTTAAAGACCGTGTGTCACTTTAGTGTCTCAGTTTAGATAAAAAGAAAGTCTTAAGTGGGACTCACACAGGCAGGCGTTACTCAAATGGGAATGGAAGTTCCTGGAAGGAACAACGCCATGCATTGAATCTTCCATAAGACTGATTAGAACTTCAGTGATTCAGTGGAGAGGTTGGGATGTTGCCGATCCAGAGCCTAATTACAATATATCTTGGGCTATGTCTACCCCTTTAATAGCCATTCCTTGCCCACCTCTATATCTGGCCTAATGTCCTTGTGACTTCGAGATGAAACCCTTAGGGAATGTATAAACAGACTATCAGTATCGCCAGGAATTTTAAAGAGTTCTTCCAGGGTTGCTGCACGTTACCCAGGAAATTAGGGTCCCCTCTTGGGGGGGGTCTTAGTCTCTTTGATGAAAAGAATATAAGAATAGACTCATAAGGAGGCTCAAGGGTAATTTTATTAGAGTTTAAGAGAAAAGCCCAGGTGGCATGCTGTAAAGCTTGGCAGCTATCTGGAGGAAGTAGATGGAGGAGAGAAGCCATGCCTCTGAGTTAAGCTGTCATGGAGGTCAGCCACACAGCAGATAAGCAGCCACATGGCGAGGAGGGGACGGTTAAAGAGTGAAAAGCCCAAAGCACCAGAGAGAGCACGCTTAGGCTCTGCCAGCACCCCGAAGAAAGACGAGAAGTAAAAGGGGAAGTTATTTATACCTTAGAACACAGAAAGGCGGGCAGACCGACAGAACTCCACGGCATCTCTGAAGGGGCTGCACAAAAGACAGACGTTCTGGGAAGGAGAATACATGATCTCACTAAAGAGCTGAGTATTTCCCCTATCTCCTTAGCATGGCTTCAGGTGGTCCCACCTTGCTGAGGGGCAGTACCTCAGCCAGGGGACTGACCAGTTCTACTGGATTAACCCTTTTTAGAGAGACAATGGCATGTCTTCCCACCAAGGTGGACTCCACTCTTTACTGTAACGCTAACTTCCACCAACCAAGAGGCTAAGGGAGTCCTCGGAGAGCATCTGAGGCCTATAGCGGAGATTCCCTGCTTTGCTTTAGCCCGCCTACTCAGTGTTTCCACCAGTGTATTTGAAAAGTGCCTTGATCAATAACTTTACCATAAAATGTCACCAAACGGTAACCATAGGCACATGGAATTTGGGGTCCCTTAAATCTTGTTCCTGGGTCATAGTAACTCATATTTGGATCCAAAATAAATTCTCTTAGTCTTCTGAGATGAGAATCCTAGTTTTTAAAAGATATTTTATTCTTGCTTATGTGTATGTGTCTCTGTGAGAACCTGTGGAGGCCAGAAGAGGGTTCTGATCCTCTGGAGCTGGAATGATAGGTAACTGACTGAAGTGGGTTCTGGGAACTGAACTTAGGCCCCCTGGAAGATCAGCAAACAATCTTAACCCTTGAGTCATCTCTCCAGCCCCGAGTTGTATTTTCTTGTCTACACCAACCAATCATTCTAAAGGTCAGCAACAAAATCTTCTGTTAGTTATCTTGGATTTTATTCCCACATTCCTCCCAGTTAAAGCCTTTAGTGCCAAGCTCCCCTTGGTGGTGGTGATGGTGGTACTGGAGACTGAACCTAAGGCTTTACACAAGCTTGGGAAGTACCTTACCCTTAACCCATGTCCTCAGTTCTCTCTTTACCTTTGGTTTTGTTACAGGGTCTCACTTCATTGCCCAGGCTTACCTTGAACTCACTCTGTAACCTAGGCAGGGCTTGGAGCTTGCAACCCTTCTGTTGCAGGATTACAGGCCTGAACTACCAGGCCTGGTTCCAAATTTCTTTATCATACCTCTTGGGGGATGATCTGGGACCAGCCCACTTAGAGAGGCTCTGGATTTTCTTTGGCATCAGAGTGTTTCTGCCTGGCTCCTTCACAATTTGAAAACAGATAATTTAGCAGTTATCAACCCTGGCTGTACACTGGAAACTTAAAAAAAATATTGATATGAAATTTGCATAGAGTACCCTGGAATTTTTCATGGAGTGCCAATTGTGTGTACATAGGGCGAGGCTCCAGGAAACAGCTACTGGAAGACAGCCATGACAAGAGATGTTGGTGGTTGGAATTTTGGCAAGTTACTTTTAGTATACCTTATCCAATAACTGGACATCCAGATAAATCCTCAGAAGGCTCATATTCATTGAAACATTTATTTATCTATTTAAAGTGGTATTGTGTGAATGTGGTGGTGTGTGTGTGTGTGTATGTGTGTGTGTGTGTGTGCTTGTATCATGGTACATAAGTGGGAGCCAGAGGGCAACTTTCTGGGGTTGATGCTCTCTTTATACTAAGTGGGCCCAGGGATTGAACCCGGGTCTCCAGACTTGGTGGTAAATGCCTTTATCAGTTATCCTGGTCCCTTATTATCTGTAGAATAAACTAACTTCCTTTCACAAAGAAACCACTGTAATGAAAATAACACAGTTCTGAACATAGTCTCTGCTGTACCTAAAATCAAAGATGACTAGAAGTAGAGAGAACTAGGGAACTGTGGAGCAAACTAGAAGGAATAACAGTAAGATAGATGCAGAAATGATAAAGAAGATGGAGTTAGACTGCAAAGTCATTCAAATAGCTTTATCAAGATGTCCATTTATCTCAAGGAAAGGGTGAACACAATAAGTGAACAGAGAAGGACTTTCTCAGAAAGATGGAAGAAATAGAAATGAACCAATACAAAATGAAAAACTAAAAATATAATATTTGAATTAAAAAAATTCACTATATTGGTAGCAGCAGATTAGACATCGCAGAAGGAAGATGTACAACAGAGGAGGTAAATACAGGGCCACCTTACAGACTTTCTCCTCAGGTCCCTAGCCAGGAGCTGAAGACCGTCATCAGCAGTGGTGGGTCATGTTGGTGCGCACCCTGGATGCAGTGGTAAGAATGTTCTTCACGTCTGTCCTCTTCCTCCCCCAAACCGTGAGCACTTTAATCTCAGCAAAGACATTGGGCAGATCCCAACTGGCGTATGTCTTATGAAACTCCCAGTTAGTACTCCTCCACATTGTTAAGGAAACAAGTAAGCAAGGCAAAGAGGAATATAAGGAGATACCACAGCCAAATGGAATATGGCCTCGTGGACTGGAGTTCTGGCAGAGAAAGAGTGCATGAGCTAAGAAATAACCCATCTGAATGAAGAATGGGCTGTAGTTAAAATCACATTCATCAGCTGTAACAAACTGACTGTACTGTAATGTAAGAAGTTAATGAGGGCAACTGGGCATGGGATGTACCAGATCTTGTCTTGTATCTGCCCTTTTCTGTAAATGTAAAGCTGGTTTAAATAAGGAGTGTAGGAAAATTAATGAACAGTAGTAAATTCTGTCAAATGTGTGGGCAACTGGAGCGAGCTCTCACTGTGCGAAGGATTGTAAAATGGAATAGTCTGGCAGACGGTTTGATGAGTCCCTGGGATGTCAGACATACAATCATCTTGTAACCAAGAGAAATAAAACATATTTCCCCACAAGGACTTTATGGGAATGTTTGTAGAGGTTTTACACAGAATCATCACAAACTGGAAGCATCCAGAATGTCCATCAGCTGCTGAGTGGGTCGGCACAGTGCTTGTGTCCATATACTGGAATGTAATAAAAAAGAATGAGCTACCCCAGCATGGCAGCTCCCAGAACAGCCTCACAAAAGAAAGTGAAGTCTGCAGGAAGAAGCCAGACACAAAAGACTCCATCTGTCATCTGCTTATGTGCAATTCTACCACAGCACAGCTGATCCAAGGTAGGTAAGTCAGAGCAGTGGCTGCATTTTGAGCCCTGAGGTCTGAGGATGGGCTCTCTGGACTTCGTAAAGGGATGGAAATGTCCTGGATCTGGATGCAGTGTGGCCGAGGTGAGTGAATGCCTTAGTTAAACACACCAAGATGAACACTTGAAATCTCTCCATTTCTAACATATATATATGGTACCGCCGGGCAAGAGTGGTGCACGCCTTGCACTCGGGAGGCAGAGCCAGGCAGATCTCTGTGAGTTCAAGGCCAGCTTGGTCTACAGAGCGAGATCCAGGACAGGCACCAAAACTACATGGAGAAACCCTGTCTTGAAAAAACAAAAAACAAACAAAAAGGTACCCGGATCTTTAAAGACAAGGTTAGAGAGGTGTGATGGCCCCCATATGTGATCGAAGTGCTTGGGAAATTGAGACAGGAAGGTTACCAAGAGTTTAAAGCCTGTCTGGGCTCCAGAGTTCAAGGTCAGACTGTGGCACCCTTCTTTACTCCTGTGCATGCAGATGCCTCTCTCACATGTGGATTTGCATTCCTGCTTAATGCTGGCATCAGCCAATTAGCTAGTCGGCACGTTCTGAGATGCCAAAAGGCCCAAGAAGATAGGAATGAGGTGGAATCCCCAAGGAGCCCCTGCAGCTCTCCCTGCCCAGAGTGTCCCCACTTACTTATGGGATGGATGTTACAGGAAATTGAAAGGAGAGTGGAGGAGGGTTTTTTCTGGGTGCATTTGTAATTCGGGGAGCTTGTCTGTTCTTCTTCAATCAGCTGGGCTCACACTGCCATTCCACTGGATTCTAGAAGCTGGCCTAGTCCAGTCAGGATTTTGATCTCCTGCTGATTTGGGGAGCTGTAAGAAGGGAGAGCAGGACACTCCCATGTGCTGAGCCCAAGTGCTTAGGGGAGCTTAGCCTTCTCCTTGTCCTCCTAGGAGGACAGTGGAGCCACACACTTTCCTTCTTGGTTACCTTTCCTCTTCTGAAGCTGACAGGAAGCCTATTAACACTTTTAGGACAAAAAAAAAATGTTTCCTTAAAACTCTCTCTGAGGCTAATAAAATGCACAGTCAAAGCTGAATGATATATCCCGACAGTTGTTCTGTGGATGCTCTGTACCTTTATTTCAGAACACATGGCCAAGGTTTCAGAGAGCTGTCATGAATAACTAAAACTTTGACTCAGATCATCTCATCTAGGGTGCACAAATAAATAAACACATCCACTGACAGCCTCCCAGGAAATCTCCTAGGTCATCTAGCCCATCTCTCATGGAGCTAAGCACCGCTGGGTCTCCTGAAGACCTCTGCTGGCAAGGGCTTTCGTGACACAGCCCAGTGCTGGTCTGAGCAGTTCTGACCCAGAGTATGAACAACAACCCCAGAACGCCAGATTGCCTTTGTGGGTCTCTTTCCACAGCCTCTTCTGCAGTGAGCCTACCATCTCTAATTGCTTTAAACATCCAGTGTTGATTGTTTGCCCCATGGCTGGAACGAGATGTGCAAGAAAAGCAGCTCAAAGGAGGAGGGATTTCTTCAGGTTCATGGTTCAGAAGGAATGCCCACCATGGCTGGGCAAGCAAGGCAGCTGGAGTGGGTCAGTCTGTGGCTGCAGAAGCTGGCAGTGGTGGCCCATCCCATGGTGACGACCAGGAAACAGAGAGCTGAGGATGTAACACTCAAAGGCGTTCTCCAGTGACCCCTCCACTAGCCATGCCTCCTGTCCTAAAGGTTCCACAAGTTTCCCAAGCAGCACAAGGCTGTGGGAACATGCTACACTCAAACCATAGCACATGTCGCCTGTGGTTTGGATTCATTTGCACCTACTGGCTTGCCGCTTCCTTCCTGCTGACTGCAAATGCATGCAAATCCAACACAATTCAAGTGACCCATGGCACCTGGGCACCTGCTCAATGCCAAGGTGGGAGGGCAGGAGTGGGCCAGCTAACAATAAGCAGAGCTGTGGGCGCCTCGGTTCCCACGCTCGTGACTGTGAATTTGGTGTGACCCTTGGTTTCCATGCTCGTGACTGTGGATTTGGTGTGACCCTCGGTTCCCATGCTCGTGACTGTGAATTTGGTGGGGCCCTCGATTTCCATGCTCGTGACTGTGGATTTGGTGTGACCCTCGGTTCCCATGCTCGTGACTGTGAATTTGGTGGGGCCCTCGGTTTCCATGCTCGTGACTGTGGATTTGGTGTGGCCCTCGGTTCCCATGCTCGTGACTGTGGATTTGGTGTGGCCTTCGGTTCCCATCCTCGCCTCTGTGTCTTTCCTGAAATGGTGGATCACAGCTTGGGCTTGCAAACCCTCTCTTTCCTCTGGTGTGTTTGTCAGGCTGTTCTTTTTTTTTTTTTTTTTTTTGAGAGGAAAGGGTTCATTAGGCTTACATTTCAGCATTGCTGTTCATCACTGAAGGAAATCAGGACAGGAACTCAAACAGGGCAGGATTCCAGAGGCAGGAGCTGATGCAGAGGCCATGGAGGAGAGCTGCTTATGGACTTGCTTCCCCTGGCTTGCTCAGCCCACCTTTTTATGGAACTCAGGACCAGCAGCCCAAGGATGGCACCACCCACCAAGGGCTGGGCCCTGCCCCATACATCATTAAATGAGAAAATGCCTTCCATCTGAATCTCATAGAGGTTTTCCTCAGCTGAAGCTCCTCCCTCTCTGATGGCTCTAGCTTGTACAAGTTGACACACACAACCAGCCAGTACAGCCCATTTCTATCTGTAATGTAAAACAATATGCATAATATTGAAAAGTTTCATGGCTCGTTTACCTGTCTGCTTATGAAATCCGGATCCTATAAATTAGGATAAACTTATAGAAAACTATATAATAATCAGTTAGCAGATAATTCTTTCTAAAAATCAGGCTATTCTATTAAAGCAGCAGAAATGAAACTAGAACAGCTGGCGAGAAAGGTGACTGATGCACGCGTCTCCGTTTGCTTCTGTTGCTGTAATGCAAGCTTACACGTCAGTCCATCAGCAAGGGCAGCCAGGGCAGCAAGGGCAGCCAGGGCAGCCAGGGCAGAGCTCAGGGCAGGAACCTGGAGGAAGGAACTGAAGCAGAGATCGTGGAGAGAATATTGCTTACTGACTTGCTTCTAGGCTCACATTCAACTGCCTTTCTTCTTTTCTTCCTTCCTCCCTCCCTCTCTCCCTCCCTCCCTCTTTCCTTCCCTCTGTTCCTTTCCTCCTTTTTTTTTTTTTGACAAATCCTAAACTTTTCCATTTGTTTTTGTTGTTGTTGTTTAAGACAGGTTTCTCTATGCAGCCCTGGCTGTCCTAGAATTCTCTCAGTAGACCAGACTGGCCTCGAACTCACAGAGATCGCTTAAGCTTTATTTTAGAAGACAAGAACAACAACCAACTATCGAACAACTTCTCCCTCACTTGGTGACTCTGGGATTGCTCCTTCCGCAGTTCCTAGGGGTCTGGACAGTCTCTCGATGACTTGTTTGGAACTCTCCTCAGGTAAGCCGCTCAGGTGAGACACCCCATGAAGAGTGATTGAGAAGTAGGAGTCAGGAGGATCAGCCCATTGCTGGCGGGTGGGGAAGACCGGAGGCGCTCGCCTGTGTTCTCCAGCTTGTCCACAGGCAGCCTGCTGGGCTGCGGCATCTTCTCCATCTCTCATTCTCAACAATGGTGGAGTAGTTGAGGAGGTCGAAGTGACCCAGGTTGGAACAAGAGGAGTCCTGGTACTGGTTCACAAGCTACTCCCACTTGGTGGTGTGGGCGTGGCCTGTGCAGATGTACTTGGACTTCAGGTGCTCCAGCTGGCTGTGGATGGTGTACCAGTCTGTCATCTCGATGCTCTGCTCAGGAGCTGCTGCTCTTAGCGCTCAAGAGGGAGAGATGCTGCCACCACAAGGAACCTCCACTCGTGCATGAGCAGGTGAAAGACCCAGCTATGTTTCTTATACAGCTGGGCCCACCTGCCTAGGGATAGTACTGCCCACAGTGGATTGGGCCCTCCTGCATCAACTAACAGTAAAAACAAACAAATGAGCAAACAAAAACTCAATAACAATGACAAAAACAAACAAAACAAAAACGCTGCCCAGACATACTCACAGGCCAATTTGATGAAGGCAATTCCTCAGTTGAAGTTCCCTCTTCCCAGGTGTCTCTAGGCATGTGTCAAGTTGACAGCCAAAGTTAACTGCAACATCCATCAACATTAATCCTGAAAGGTGGGCATTATCTCTGCTTATGGTAAATATTCAGGGAGGCAGGGTGGCTTTCCCAAGGTTTCTGTTTGTGAACGGCAACACTGAGCTTCATCTCAGGCTGCCACTTTGCTTCCCTGCATTTCCTCAAGTCTCCTGGAACTTCAGTCATCCATTTACTCGTTCTTTAATGTCCTCAGCTCTGACTTTGGGCCAGTATGACACAAGGCCCTGACTTGGCATGGTGCAAGGCCCTGGGTCATGCAGTTAGTAGCACAGACTTGCCTGGAGACTGACCAGGTGCACAGGGACAGTTCCTGCCCCACAAGGACATGATGTTTCACTGGCCAGAGGAGACACATGTTCAGCCAAGTGTCAATCATTGTTCATCTTATTTTTTAAGATAGGATCCCTCACTGAGCCCCTCCCTACCCCAGCACTGAGGTTATAGATGTGCACACCAGGCCTGGCTTGTATGTGGGTGTCGAGAATCTGAACTTAGGTCTTCGTGAGCCTTTTACCCACTCCCCAGCCTCTTTTTACTTTGAGACAAGTTCCCACAGAGTTTCCCAGAATGGTCTTGAACTCACTATATTCCAGATAGGCTTTGAACTTGCCATCTTCCTGCCTCAGTCTCCCAAGTACCAGGGACTATGGACTTGCACCACCAGGCCCCGCTTCTCTCTGTTTTCAACAGAAATAGAACATCATGATTTCAGCTGAATTCCTGTACATCTGTGAACTTTCTCCCCAGAGTGAACATTATTCTAGAGTCAGTCTGACCTGTCCCCACACAGGGCTTTCTGCCGAGGCTACCCCTACAGTCCACATGTGGCATCGTGTGTATTTTAATGGCTATTACACAGATGCATATCTTTTTACAAGTTGGCTTTTCTCCTCCTTACTCATTTTGTTTTTCAGCCTTATCCTTGATATGTGGAGCTCTAGTTCTTAAACTTGTCTGCTCTAGGGTGTCCCATCATAGGAATGGATCAAATATTATACTCTGTTCCTCTGGGGATGCCTGCCTAGGCTGTTTGCCCATTTCCACCACTGCAGACAGCACTTCAGCAAGTGTCTTCAGACATCTCTTTGTATGCCTGTGTGTAGTTTTATATTGCAGAACCAGCAGTCTAGTCAGATATTTGTCAACTTGACGCAAGCTAGAGCCCAATGGGAAGAGGAGCCTCAACTGAGAAAACACCGCATCAGATTTCCCACAGGCAATTTGGAGAGACGTTTTCTTGATTCTAATCAACAGAGGATGGCCTGGCCCACTGGCAGGTGCCCCTGGGGATATAAGAAAGCAGGCTGAGAAAGACAGTAAGCAGCCTTCTGCCACGGTCTCTGCTTCAGATCCTGCCTTGAGTTCCTGTTCGGACTTTCCTTCAGGATGGACTACAACTCTCAGATTTAATAAAGCCTTTCCTCCCCAAGTTGTTTTTGGTCATAATGTCTTATCACAGCAATAGAAACCAAACTAAGACACCAGCAAATGGAATTTTGATGTGCTCTATTCTGAATGTTTGTGTCCCCCACAAACTCATTTGTGGAAACCTAACCTCTAAGGAAATAATATTAGAAAACAAGGTCTTTAGGAGGTAATTAGGTCATGGGGCACCATCCTAGGAACAGAATTTGTAGCCAGACTTTCTTTAGACTGCCAGTTCCCAAATAATGACATGGAGACTTCTTATTAATTATGAAAGTTTGGGCTTAGCTTAGGCTTGTTCCCAACTACTCTTATGACTTGAACTGTCCTGTTTATATTAATCTATGTTCTGCCACGTGGCTTGTTACCTCTCCTTCATACTGTACATCCGACTCCCTTCTCATCTCACTGGCAAATCCACATGCCTCAGATTCTTCCCAGAGTTCTTATTTCTGCCTGCAAGTCCCGCCTAACCTCTCCTGCCTAGCTATTGGCCACTCAGCTCTTTATTAAACTAATCAGAAGGTGTCTTAGGCAGAGACACATCTTCACAGTATACAAAAAGATTATCCCACAACAAGGATTTGTGCCCTTATGAAGTGGGCCACTGGGACCTTATTGGCCTCTCCTAAAGAGTGAGGATACAGCAAGAAGTGCCAGAGGTGCCCAGAAGTGCCCAGAAGTGCCCCTCATCAGACAGGGAATCTACTCGTACCTCAATCTTTATTTCCTAGTCTCTAGAACCATGAAAAATAATTTTCTGTTTTTTAAGACATTGGGTAAAAAATATGCAGACCCTTAGTTTTACTAGGTGTAAACACACCATGTCTCTGTGGCTATGGGAATGAAATTGTCTCTGCCCCACACTGTGTCTCTGTGGCTATGGGAATGAAAGTGTCTCTGCATTCTCACAGCTACTTGACATTGTTAACAGTTTTCTTTTCCTTTCTTTCTTCTTGAAAGTAAGTTTTTGTTGTTGATGTGGTGGAATATCAATTTAAGATCTGTTACATTTGTTTATGCTGTGGAACATTTGTTTAATGATGCAAAGATGTGTTGCATTCTTTTATGTTGCATTTGTTTAACTCTGTGAAGCTGTGTTACTTTGCCTGTCAAAACACCTGATTTGTCTAATGAAGAGCTGAGTGGCCAATAGTGAGGCAGGAGAAAGGATAGGCAGGGCTGGCAGGCAGAGAGAATAAATAGGAGGAGAAACCTGGGAAGAGGGATGAAGGAGCAAGAAAAGAAGGGGCCAGCCACCAGCCACACAGCCACATAGCCAGACACAGAATAAGTTGAGTGCAGTTCCTGGTCACGCACCTCCAACCAGGCTGTGAGCTTTAGGTTTGACTTTCATGAGCCTAGAATCAAGCAGAGCCAGCTGCCAGAGCAGCACAGAGGACCCAGCTGTAGCTTAGTGTTTAAAGTTTACTCATGTGGTAAAAAAAAAAAAAACAAAAAAGAAAAATAGAAAGAAAGAAAGAAAGAAAGAAAGAAAGAAAGAAAAGAAAAGAAAAAAGAAAAAAAGGCTAAAAGATACGCAGTAAAAGAGGTCCAGACAGGAAAACCTCTAAACAGGTTCCAGTGTGTTTTACAATGTGCATAGGCTTAAGAAAGAAAGAATATGAGTACAGACAGTCATAGAAAGAAAGAAATAATTTAAAAATAATAAAGTCTTAAAAGATAGAGTAAAAGTAATATAAAAGAAAAGGCCATGTAATGATGGAAAACACACAAGGAGTCTGGATCCTATATAGTTTCGTGTTGATTTTGAATTTTTTTGAATGCCAATAAGCAAGCAACAGCTGCTAAAAGACATGGGATTGAAAGAGGGACTGAGGAAATAAACCAGCCTAGATATTTTAATAATGCCTTAGCTTTAAAATGGAAGTAAAAAATGCTTTGGAGAAGTGGTTTTCCTTTTGTTTCCATAGGAAACAAGAGGCTATGGATTCATTCCAGGTTATATGGATCAAGTTTGATCAAGGGAGACTTCCTGAACCTTGACAGGTGATGTCTACAAAGGTTACTGCTGGTCTTCTCAGGCTTGGCCATTATTTCAAATTTTCAGGGCCCCCCAGAGAAATTTTACCCACAGACAACAGGAAGCAGTTTAGAGAAAATGACACCCATATTCCCAATGAATGGTGTGGGTGGCTGTTGATTATTTGGTGGGTTATGGATGTTCGTTATCATTTTGGGAACTATAGAAATATAGACTGAAAAGACAACTATTGATCTCAGATGTTTTGCACTGGCATGGATTTTGGTATATTGATACAGATTTAAAGTTAATTTTGTTACATTGTATATATGTTTCTACTCTTGTTCAGGATATTGTGCTTATGCAGCTCTTTAAAAATGCAATCATTTAGAAATGAGGTTAGTAGCTATTCTATAATAATCAAACTTGTAGTCACATAGGTATGTTTTCAAGATTAAACAGGTGTATTTTAGACAGATGGATGATTTTCAAACACTTCAAAGATCTTAATATGGCATTTAAGATGCTTAATAATCTAAGGTTTTTCATGACAATGAGACACATCTGCTCCTGGAAGTACCAATTTACTTCATAGAAGGATGATGGGCATCAAAGAAACTCCATAGGAGTTTGCTTTCATTGTGACAAGGTTAGCCTCTTGGGCAAGAAACTGCTTTTGCCTTGAGTGCTTGACAGTATGCTGTATAAACTGGACATGCAGAACCCTCAGGAAAGTGACTGCTGAACTTTGCCAAAACAAGGTGGGATGGTCTTTCAGGGTTCCTGCTTCATGGAAGAGTCTGCTAGATATTCTGTAAGACACAGAGGAAAGTGACTGATGAACTTGCCAATACAAGGCAGGACAGTACTTCAAATTTCCTGCTTCATTGAAAAGTCTGCCAGATACTCTAGGCCTGTAGGCTGAAGATGAATGCCCCAATGTTGCAGAGGAACTTTGGGTGACTGTTCAGGCAGTCAGATGTCTCTGTCATTTCTAGAATTTTGGAAGTTGTTTGCAATGTGCTTCCTGTTCATTCAGATAATATTACATCCTTCTGGGGTCTTGGATGGAGTTGAAGAATAGATAGTTATAGTTGCAGTTTTCCTTAATTATGATAGAAAGTAAAATAAATATAAAACTTTAGAATCACTAAGATGGAATGGGTGGTGGAGTGTTTTCTCTGTTTGCTAAATACAAATGGACTGAATATTGTAAATGTAATTCTTACTTGATAACTGTTTTTGTTGTATGTAGTTTTACTATGTTAAGGATAAAACCTTTCATTTTTATTTAGACAAAAGGGGGAAATGTTGTGGAATACTCTTTTAAAATGTGTTCTATTTGTTTATGCTATGGAACATTTGTTTAATGATGCAAAGATGTGTTACATTCCTTTATGTTGCATTTGTTTAACTCTGTGAAGCTGTGTTACTGTGCCTGTCTAAAACACCTGATGGTCTAATAAAGATATGAACCGCCAATAGCGAGGCAGGAAAAAGGACAGGAGGGACTGGCAGGCAGAGAGAATAAATAGGAGGAGAAATCTGGGAAGAGGGATGAAGGAGCAAGAAAAGAAGGGACCAGACACACAGACACACAGCCAGACACAGAATAAGAAGGGAAAAAAAGATATAGAGAAGTAAAGAAAGGTAAAAAATCAGAGGCAAAGGTAGACGGGATCATTTAAGTTAAGAAAAGCGGGCAAGAAACAAGCCAAGCTAAGGACATTCATAAGAAAGAATAAGACTCCCTGTGATTTATCTGGGAACTGAGTGGCAGGCCCCCCAAAGTGCAAAGAGTAAAAAGGAAAAAGCCAACTATAGTTTTTAAAATGATTTAATCACTTTTATTTTATATGTATGTTTTGCCTGCATATGTGTATGTGCACCTCATGCTTGCCTGGTGTCAAAGGGAACCAGAAGGAATAGGAGTTAAGGATGGTTTCGAGCCACCATGCGGGTACTGGGAACTGAACCCAGGTCCTCTGTAAGAGCAGCAAGTACACTTAACCAGCGAGCCATCTCTCCAGTCCCTCCTTTTTCTTTTTTAAATTAATTAATTAAATTGTGTGTGTGTGTGTGTGTGTGTGTGTGTGTGTGTGTGTGTGTACAACTTGTAGTAGTCAGTTTTCTCCTTCCACCACATGTGGATCCCAGGAATTAAATTAAATTCATCAGATTTGGTGGCAAATGCCTCTAACTGCTGAGCCATCTTGCCACCCACCCTCCTTTTCTTTTTCATTTTAAAATCAAATATTTTCTTTCCATGCAAATAGAGCAGTCTGTTTAACATGGACATCTGACCATTTCCTGTTCCTGTTGATAAGCCCTCCTGTGGGTCCTCTGCTCTCTGTCAAACAGGCTGGCAAAGCTTCTCCCTGCTCACCTCTGCAGGCTCCTTCTTCCTCCTGTGTCCCACATTTGGCCAAGATAGACACATACACAGGTGTGGACATGTATGTGTGCACTGCATATATTATTTAACTGAACCAAATTAAAATCATGCTCCTTCCTCCTATATGCCCCTCTATGTTGTTGAGCTCTGGAGCAGGCTGGCTGCTCCCTCTCCCTAGACTCCCCCAGCCCTCAGCTCTCACCAACATCTCCCAAGACAGCTTCAGCAAGCAACCCAAACTCCAGTCAGATTCCTTTCCCACACTGCCCTGCTGTCGTGGCCCACAGTACCACAGTTCTCAGGACACTGTCTTGGAGTCCGTCTCCCTGAGTCACTAGACTACGAACTCCCTGAGAGCAGGGCCTGTGTGGTGCGTCCAACATGTGTGGAATGAATCAGTTTGGCGGTCAGCAGGGAGGAAATGAGTCTAAATGCAGCAAGATGAGGTGTAGGGAGTGGAGAAAGCCTAGAATGAATGTGTAAGGAGCGGATGGAGTCTTGAGTGAATGTGTGTTGTTGTTATGAGCACAGCCGTCAGTGGCTCGGACCTATAGGAAACAGGCAACAATCTTCCCCTTGGGTCAGGCTTAGAGGAATGGCAAAGCCTTCCCCTGGTCCAAGTGTGAATGTTGGCAGTGTGTGTAAAACTCGCAATTGCAGCTCTCTCCTTCCAGATACACATAGCCAGAGACTGCTCATCCATGGAGACCTCCTGCGGAGACAAGCTAGCCCTTCCCCTGTGCTGAGGTTCTGGATTGATTTGTAGTCGGTGCCTCTCCATCAGAGGATTCCCAACCCACCTGGTCCCAGCTCTTCCGCCTGTGTGTCTGTCCTCTCACTGCCTTGCTGCCCCTAGTCAGGCTTCCAGTACCAAGTCATGCAGGACGGGGTAATGGGAACAGTCGGTCAGGCTGGACAGAGGGGGTCATCCAGTCACCCTCATAATATCAATTTTCTGATAAGGGAACTGAGGCTCAGTGAGGTTTGTGGCCTAGTCTGAAACCACATGCTTGGTCTGTGGGGAGCCAGCTCTGTTTGGCCGTCTCCTGACTGAGTGCTGGGTGTTCTCTCCTGCACTGCACTTTGAAGAAGTGGGTCACATCTCAGTGACAGGACGTGTCCTGAGTCCTGCTTCCCATAATCAGGGACACTAGCCTCCCATCTGTCCTGCATGTCGGGAGCTAAAGACCAGTGTTCCACATGCTTGAAGAAATGAAGGGCCAAGCTAATGACCTGTATTGAGAACCTGCTGTGCATAGACAGTCTCGGGCCTTTAGGCATGTGGTTGTATGTAGTAGCTATTTCCATGTGTGCATAGGACAGTCTGAGATAAGGCCATGCGCCCTCGGTCTCCAAAGCGGTGGATGGAAACTTGGTCACCATATGATGGAGGGAACCATGTGGCCTCTTAGTCCGTTTGGGCCTCTCTGTGGTCTGTGCTCTCTATTCCTGCACAGCAGAGAACTCCACAGAGGCCTGGCCTTCTCAGAGCCATCACACAAGGGTCACCGGAATTGTCCTCACTTCCGAGACATCCTGGTGTCTTCTTAGTGTCCATCTTTTGCCCCAGGGTCCCCAGGTGACGTCAGATGGAGCATCTGGTGGGCTGACTCAGGTGTCCAGAAGGCATCAGGTGTCTGAGAGCAGCAGAAAGAAGCAGCTGGTTCCCCCAAGGGGACCTATGAACCGAGCTCAGAGGTCGCCCAGGGTGCCCGGGTTCGCCTATGGAAAGGGCCAGCAAACACAGTTGGATGCAGGGAATTTGATGAGCACCATCAGCTGCAAACTCCCACAAAACAAACAGAGCTTGATCCAGAGGTCTGAATAATAGCCCCTCCACCAGATGGCTTGCAGGAGCCTTGCCAGAGAGAAAAAAACACCTCCTCTGCCCTGAATTTCTTCTTTGTTCTAGACCCGGCTTTTCCAGGATGTCAGTGGGGTGCCCCCACCCTCCTGTGGGCCATCCATTCAGATAGTGTCTTGTGTTCAGGGAGATTAAGGCAATTTACCTCAGATTAGGATTTGGGGACATAGAACTGGACAGAGAAGCAGCTTCCTTGTCCCAGCGTGAATCACCACACGCTGAAGGGGTCACACAGCTGTCTACATCTGGGCCTGGAATGCTGGGACAAGGACATTCCCAAGGGGTCTCAGACCCTTATGGTCTAGAACAGAAAGTCATAAGCAAGGCCACCCTGCGTGAGGGCAGACCCTCTGGCCACCTCAGGTCTTTCCTTCAGGTTTGATCTGCTGGGACCCAATGCCAGCTTGTCGTCATGTTAAACCGAAGCTGCGTCCGGACAGATTTAGCGTCATGGCTCCAAGGAGAGCAATGTTGTAAGATCAAGGCCACTGTGGATTTGAGAGGCCTTGCTATGTGCCGTAGGCAACTTATCTGACGCCCGTGAGCCTCGGTTTCTATCTCACTGCTTCAGTGAGAACGATAGATTGCATTTGCAGTGCGTGGAGCACAGTATCTGGCTGCAGTAGACAGCATAAACATTGGTTTCCTCCCTCCAGCCCCTGGTCCAAAGCCTTTGTTACCAAGAACCTGGTCCTGTTCCATAAACACCATCAATGATCCATGATCTAATCTCTGCTGTTGGCCACACTGCCAGGTACATTCTTTTCCCGCTTTCCCTGAGCAGATCCCTGTATCTACTACATTTTAGCTACTCAGTTCGCCAGCATATAGCTGAACTTGCTAAGCGACTGCAGATTCTGTTTGGAAGCCAACGAGGCAGGGCGTGATTACAGCAAAGTTGCGTCAGGCTCCATTGACTGGCCAGCTGGCTTCGAGAACTTTCCTTCTGAGATGAAAAGTCACTTTCAAAAAAATCTTTACAACCACAGTACATCTATTAACCTGTGTAAGTTTGTTGGGATGGGCTGGGGTTTGCTGCACTAACGACTCCTCAGTGTGAACAGGTTATCCTGCGAAATTTGTTTTCACCCTAGCTGGCTGCCAGGTCTCTGTGCACATGGACCTTCTTCAGGAGCTCAGGGCTCACCTTCTAGAATGTTGTCAGTCACTACTGCAGAGGGGGAGGTGAAGGTGAGTTACACAGCCACAGTCCACTGTACCTGCCCATTCCACGGGCCCAAGCAGAGACCTACTGCTCAGGTAGAGAAAAAGCAGAGACACTCCTGAGCAGCGCCAGCCTCAGCCACACCAAGGCTCAATATCTCGAAGAAAATGGAGGAACCCCTGCGGTAAACAGAACTTTGGAAGCTTCCACCATGACATTCGCCAACAAGAGTTTACCAGATGGCTTGAAAACAGAAGATGCCCTGACATTTGCGTGGAGCGAATTCCTTGCCTCTCCCTCTGGCCTGCTTCAGTGGGCCTCAGCTGCCAGTGTGCCTGGGATGTGTTTCACGGTGGGTGGCACCGTTGACATGTTCTAGATGGTTACAAAGGACATATGTAGCTATCTATGCCTTACATGTCTCAGGTTAGCACCAAATCTACTTCAGGGGTGACTACTATATTTAAAGAGGGTTTTTGTTTTGTTTTAGATTTCAAACATCTAATTTTCCTGGAGCTGGAATTAAAGGAAGTTACAAGGTGCCCTACCTGGGCTCTGGGAACTGAACAGGGGTTCTATGCAGGAGAAGTTCTAGCCCTTCCCTGCTGAGCTATCACTCTAGTCCCGCAACTACTGTATATAATTGATTACAGTTAATTGTCCCAATGATTTCCCACCTCCTTCTCTTCTGTGCTTTTCACTTCCAGCCCGAGAGGCCACTAGATCTCCGAATCCAATTGCAATGAATATTTGTTTGATTTTTTTCATATGGACTCACAATTATGAAAAGATTGATTATTTGCCACAAGCATTTATAATAGCATGTGTGTGTGTGTGTGCACACGTGTGTGTGTGTGTGTGTGTGTGTGTGTGTGTGTGTGTGTGTGTGTGTACGTGTGTGGCTGAAAGGACAATTTCAGGTGTCATCCCAGGAACTCTGTCCACCTCTTTTGAACAGGATCTCCCACTGGCTGGGAGATCACCAATTAGACTATACTGGCTGTCTCTTAAGTCCAAAGGATCCTCTTGTCCCTGACTCCACACTGTGGGATTACAAGCTACTACAACTGGCATTTTTATGTGGTATCTGGGGATCATCCTTGCAAGGCGAGCACTTTGTGGATTGAGCTAGCTCCCATCTGAATATAACAACCTGTCTCATTAAAAACTCTAAAGCCATCTTCCACATACCTCTTCTTACTTAGTAATCCTCCCTACATCCCCAGAGCTATTAACAGAACATCCGTATTATTCAGAGATGCTAACTGACCTGTCCAAGGACACAGCATGCAAATATCAAAGTCAGGGTTTTGAACCTATTTCTGTCCAGCATCAGATGCCGTGGCTTTCCCTTTACCCCAGGGTGACTGGATTTGGACAAAGAGGTCCTGTTTGGAAAGTGAGTTCAAGGGAGCTGAACTCCGCTCTGGAAATCTGTGAAAACTTGAGGGAAGAAGAGGCTTGGGCCGTGGAGTCTCCTCTCCTGCAGTCATCCAGGACATGGAGCTCGCCGAATCCAGCTCTCACAGGGATGACTTTGGGCATGCATTTGAGGAGCTGCGTGGGCAGAAGTTTTGGTTAATGAGACCTTTATTCATGGATAAACATTCCCCAGGGTACTCTCAGCAGTCGGCCAGTGTCACAGCCTGTCCTAGTATGGCCTCAGGCCATGAGAGTCCCACTAGTGTGCAGTGTGAAGTATGTATTGGGTGAGGAATGTATTCACATGTGAGTAACTGCTTGTGTGAAGGTGTAAGGTGTACAAGCATGTAAGCTGTATATTTCTGTGTGGGATCCATGTTTGCTTAGCCTTTCCTGTTATAAGATCACCAGATAAAATATAAGATGCTCAATCGTATTTGAATTTCAGTTGAATAAGGAATTTTTTTTTTAGTGTAAGTGGATTGAAAAAAAGAAATAGAAAGGAAAAGACATGACTGGCCCCGGGTTTCGGCACCAGATGAATGAAAAACAGAAATATATATGAGGGACATGACGGCTCCTGGGTATGGTGGAGGAGAAAGTTTATTACAGGTATGTGGGAGAGCATAGCCAGAGGCAGGGACATCTGGAAGAGTCCAGAGTGGACATGACCAGACTGAGCTGTGCCGTGTAAGGAGACGGGGGAGGGGAGACGGGAGAGAGGGGAACCAGGTGCAGCATCCAGGAGGCCCAAAGGAGAGCAGACAAAAAAGACCAGGTAGCCAAAATGGCCAGATTATATAGGGAAGGGCAGCCCAGCCCCTGGGCTGGAGATGTTTGGGGTGGGGGGGGGGGCAGGGTATGCCGGCCAGGAGGGCCCTGTAACAGGTAGGGACTAAGGGATGCGGAGAGAACCTGGGGTGGTCAGAGTCCGCTTTGATATGTTAAATAGGCACCGAAGCCATTTGTCCCAAGTTTGAGACCTAACAGTAGTATGTCCAGTTTCCTATGGGCCATCCTTATACTGAAGAAAAGTATAGTCTGCAGGGCAGATGTAACCAGTGCACGAGCTTTTACCTTCTGCACCTGACAGGAAGATCTACATGGAACTGTGTCGATGGCACTGTCTCAGGACTCATGAGTGTATTTGTCTGAGTGTCTCTGGGTGTGTACAGGGGTTTGTGTGCTCATGTACCTGGTTGACAAGGTGTGAGCAGTGAGAGCCGGCAGCTCCACCATTCCCAACTCGCCTCCTCTCAGGCCAACTTCTTGGAGTAAAAGGGAACTGGATGGGCCGTGACACCAGGCCAGGGAACCTTCAATTTTCCAGCATTCTACATGACATGTAACAGACACCCTGTGGTGTTTATGGCATAAATGCGCACGCGGACGCACACGTGTGTGTGTGTGTGTGTGTGTGTGTGTGTGAATGAGAGAGGTGAGAACAGAAGGAGGAGGAGGAGAAGGAGGAGGAGGAGGAGGAGGAGGAGGAGGAGGAGGAGGAGAGGAAAGGAGCAAAGGGGGAGAAGCCTAGGGAGGAGGCTGGCCTCAGCTATTTGGGGAACCCTTGAGTTTGAGGTGACTGTAGGACTTTTGGGGAAGCGTCCAGCAGGCTGTGGCCCTGGGCCAGCTCAGACCGGAAGTCTAGGCTGGAGAAAGAGATTCAGGGGTGTGAGTGGGAAAGAAAGGGAGATGATAGAAGCCCCAGCAGAGGGGCAATGCTCGGATCTTCAGAGGACAAGGTAAACTAGGAGGGCAGTGGCCGGCCGGGAAGGAGGCTTAGGGACAGCAGCATTTGGAAAACTGGAAGAGAGAATCTGAGGTCCCAGGGCTGCTGGGGGCTGGACGAGGTACCCACATGCCTGGTAGCCCTGAAGGGGCCAGACGAGGAGTGATTCAGAGCAATGAGAAAGCATTGGCTGGTTGGGTTCCGGCCGAGCCTAGGGTCTTTGGACTCCCAGCTGTTCAATGTTAATTGCTGGATCACAGGAGATGGGCAGTGGGGGTGGGGTAGAGGATGCTCAGAGACACAGGTGCACAAGTAGAATAGAAGGATTGAATATTCTGCCGAGTGGGACAGCTGTATAGGGGCATCCTGGCTACCCCTGGGGCTGCCAGTGTCTATTCTGTGCCCAGATATAGCTCTATGTTGAAATAGCATCTGGTAAATGATGGTATAGAGAGGCCTAGCACAGTGCCTGGAATATATTAAGTGTTCAATAAATGTGTTTCCAGCTTTCTTTTCAGGGTGTAAAGGCACCTCAGAAGTTTCTAGGAAATTCCTCTCCTGAACAGTTTTTCTGTGTAGGAAGTCAGATTTTTCTCTTTGTTGACAAGATATGTCTTTTCTGCCATTAAATTCCTGGGAATTTCAAAGGCACCAGCCCAACAGTTTAGTTCAGGGGACAGTGGAGCCTGAGTGAACAATGGCGATCCCAGGGGACAGCTCTGATCAGGGTCACCCCTGTTAGCCTCCCCTTCCTTCCGATGTGGCCTAGTCATCTGTCGGGAGCTGGGGGCTTCTCATGGGGCTGGCTCACAGTGTGTGCTGTGTAAATGTTTGTCTTGATTATTTTTGTTATTACTGTCCCTGGGCCTGGTGTTTCCTGAAATTGAATCATTTCAGTGACTCTATAGTTTAGTTTATTTTAGTTAATCCAAGCCTCAGGCTGACACCTCAGTGGCCCTGGGTTCCCAAGGCAGGGAAGATTAATTCCAACACAATCTCCTTCCGGTTCTTTGAAACCCTCACAGTGCAGGGGAAGGTGGGCTGGCTTCAAGAGCTCACTTGGTTTAGATAAACATTTGGCCTGTGGGTGCACATAGTCATCGGGCACCTTCCCTAGGTTCTGAGCATCAGGAGTCTGTATATGAATTTGGTCATTGACTTAGATAGCTGTTTGTTTCTCCCCAAATGTCACACAGGCCAGGCTCTGTCCCTTTTTGGTTTACTGCTGAAAATTCATTGCCGGAACACTCTTTGTCACATGGTAAGGGCTCAGGACATAGTTGATGAAGGAATGTGTTGAATGAATGATGCCAGAGTCAGACAAAATCCTGGCTGTTCACAGCCACGCGGTCTAGAATGCCCTCATTCCATTCCCGTTTCCCAACATGTAGCTGAAATTCCCACCAGACCAATATGACTGCCCAGCAGCTTGAGAAACACGCCTCAGTGGCCACGGGAGCCTGGCAGGAGGGTGACATTCCCCTGGGGACACAGCCACTGTGTTGTAGGTGAGGTGACATGTCATCTGGTTGGGCAGAGTTGGAAGGAGGGAACACAGATGAGACAAGGTCCACGAGGTGGAAAGCCTAGGCTCAGCAGGCCAGCCCGGCTGTGCAGGCCGCTGGGGTACCAGCTCCATCCGGGCGGGCATGGTGTCTGCCTCATCCACCATGTGTACAACATGGCATCAAGCACAGGGAAGACTCTTAACGAGCTGTAGAGTGGGGGCCTGGGAAGGCACCTCGGTTGGTAGAGCGTTTGCCTAACATATGTGAAGCCCTGGATGTGATACTCAGCATCTCGTAAACCAGGCATGGTGGTACATGTCAATAATCCCTGCATCTAGGAAGGTCAAGGGCATCCTCAGTGAGGCCAGCCTGGGATACATGAGACCATGTCTCTAAAAAAGAAAAGAAAAAATTTGGAGAACGAGAAGAGGTGACTTGAGAATAGAAAGAAACTGTTGGGTGGGTTGCTTAGCAACCTTCCTGGGTTCGTTGCCTCCTTCCACCCCAACCTTCCACCTTCCTCACCTCCATAGCACTCTACTACATGAACCTATAGTTTGGGCTGGGGTACTTCTTAGTGATGGGGTGCCCCTTCCCACTAGGGGAGCAGCCAGCCTCAGGGTAACAATACAGGCAGAAGGTAGCAGGAAAAGGCCCTGACCTTGAAGTCAGAAGGTGCAGGTTGACTGTGGGGCATTTACCCACCAACCCCACAGCTCTCCAGAGTTTTCTTGAGTGTGAGCAGCAGGAAATATTAGATAGAAGGATTTATTGAGGAGAATCTTGAGGAGATAAACAGATAGAAAATAAAGGATAGCCTCGAGAGGGCCTGGAACCTATTCCAACGGGCCCGACTGTCTCTGCCCCAGGGTATTTATAGAGACACCAAGGGGTGGAGCAAATGACCTCCTCCCCCAGTACAGCCAAGTGCAGACCATCTCAGACACCTGCACTCAGGCCCGTGGTCCTAATCATCCTCTATGCGGACCTGCTGGGTAAAGCCACGAGGAACCTGAAAACAGGCTCCCACAGTTGACCCATCACTGTCCTGCCAGGTGTCCTTGGGCAGGGTGGTATCGTTATTACAAGTATGGAGTCTGATGTCTTCGACATCTGCACCTCCACCATGTTTGCCAAATGAGACATCATTGGACCTCCCTCTCACGGTTCTCAGGGGACAGAAAGACTCGTGAGATAATCTTGTCTCGCTTGGCAGATTCATACGTGCTCAGTGAAAGCCAGCCGTGGATGTGGTGTGGTCATCTTTCTGCATCTCTGTTTCTCTGTCTATGCAATGGGAGTAAGAATCCTTGCCTGGGTGTCGTAGAGTGTCTGTGTGCAGAGGCAGAAACAGATGAGGTAAGGGCCAGTGGCAGAGATGAGGGGTTCTGTGTCATTCCCATCAGTGTGGTCTTTTGCTGTAAGAGACCCCACCAGACCCGACCCGCACCCCTCTTCCCACCTCAACCTTGAGTTTTCTCTCCCCCGGGTACCTAGCTCTCTCCTCCTTAGTTCTGATCTGTAAGATATGTCTGTCTGTGTCAGACAGACCAGTGAAGAAAAGACGTAGAGAAGAAAGAGGTGTGCAAGGCTTTCCACAGTTCCTTCGAGTGCCGGGGCCTCTGACTCTGACCCCTTTGCCAAAGGGCTAGCCCAGCCTTTGAAATAACCATTTCCTGTCCTCTTGGCATGCTCAACATCAGAGAGGCAGGAGGGGCGCGGAGGGGCGCTGAGGTTCGGTTCCGGAGACTGTGAACTGGAGTTGCCGGCTTCCCTCTGATGCTTCCCTCCTCTGCGTGCTCTGCTCTGGGCGGCAGGCCTCGCTCGCTATAGTGGCCGCGCCTGTGGTCTACTTTGGACTCACCACAGGCCCAGCTGCCTCTGACCATGCAAGCTTCTTTTAAGAGGTTTGGCTGGCTTTCAGCACAGCTGAGATGTCCCAGGACCTAGAGTGTCTGGCACGAGAAGTTTTAAGATACTGTGCTTCCCTACCCACCCCCCAACCTCCCCACCCCTCCACCAACCTTCCCCCCGCCCCCACCAATGCACCTCAGGGCAGGGGGATTCTCAGAATATCTCCAGTTGTTTCAAAAGCCTAAAAGAAACTGTGAGGCTCACAGGCCCTTAATGGTCTCAGCAGCTCTCTTTTTTCCTAGGGCGGGTTCTTTGGCAACAATAGAGCTTCTCATTGAGCTACTATCCAGGTCCCCCACACCAATGTCAGCTCACTGATCTTGGGTCCCAGAAGATTTGGACACTTATGATTTTTGGTTTGCAGGTGGAGAAACTAGGGTTCAAAGGGTAAGGCATATGTTCTAAGGCTACACATCCAGATGTCTGAACCCCAGCTCCAATCCTCCTCCCCAGAAATCAGTCTCCTGGAAGCTAAGTTTGGGGTCTGGATGCCCAAAGGGGTGGGCACATTTGCTTAGGAAAGGGCACTTGGTAGGGATATTCTAGGACTTAAGTACTCTCTGTGGGGGGAACAATAGGAATGTAGTGGGATCCTGGAGGCCCAGCCACCTGTTCGGGAGAACACACCATATTCATCCTGTGAATTGACACTCTTGCTCACTGCAAACAGACTCCTTGGGCCTGTTTCCAGAGGGCCTGCAGTGAGCCAGGAAGCAGGGCAGAGGTAGACCATGCTGAGCCCATGGCACATGCCTACAGGTCTTCCTGGCAGGGTCCGTGAGGCCCATGCCTCTAGGCCACTCCCCAGCCAGAGTCAGACCACACATTCTGCCTGATTTCCACCAGCCCCCACTTCCCGCCCACCAGCTGCACAGTGCCTCAGCTGGCCTTGCCAGACCACAGAGGCCTGTGGACTTGGCAGGACCAGCAGTGTGCATCTTCAGCAAACTCTCCCGCTACCTCCTCAGCACCTTCCTATCCCATAGTGGGTGCATGCACGCTACAGTTTGTAGAGGGCTTCCACAACATTCACATTATATAAGCTGAGACCCAGGGTGGTTCTTAGAACTGGGTTATATAGCATTTTACAGAAGGCAATCATAATCATACACCCAAAATCCCAGTGCTCAAGGGGTTGAGACAGAAAGATAGCAAGTTTGAGGCTAGCCTGTACTACAAAGTGTGTTCAAGGCCAGTCTGGGCAATTTAACAAAACCTTGCCTGAAAAAGCTGATGAGAAAAATGAGATTGCAGAAGAGAAGGCAGTTCGAAAGGGTGAGGTACCTCGTTCAAGTTTGTGCATTCAGATATTTCTTACTGGAGTCAGAAGTGGGAGCTGGCTCAGTCTGTCCAGCCCCATTACAGTCCAGCTTCTATTCTACATCATCAGAATAGTTAGAGAGCAGTCAGGAGCCAGGGCACAAGCTGGCTCCTGCAAAGAACTTCCTACATCACTAACTCTATCTCAGTTAATCACATCTTTCTTCCCAGAGTACACTAACACAGAGACCCATGTTACTCAAGATCGCAGGCCTACACACTGTTGCCTGAGCCTGCAGGCCTGCACACTGAGAACTCATGGTGCAGAAGCTTTGTTTGGAAGTCGCCTAGGTCCCAGATCTGAAGTCTCATTATGACCCTGGAAGGATCATTCCTTACCTCAGAGCTCTGAGTCCTGAAGATGGTTGTACGTACCTCGCTTGTTATGAAAAGAAGCAGGGCTGTCATTTCCAAGCATCTCTGTTGAAATTCAAGGACTGTTATTCAACTGTCACACATGGCCTTGAGACTTTACAAGCAGCTGAGACAAGGGAGACCTGCATGCTAATGATTAAGTAATCCCTAAATAATTTACGAGGCTCCCCATATTAATTTGAACAAAAGCCTTGTTATGGTGTGAATATGAAATGCTCTCCCCAGGCCAGCTCATGTTTTGAGAATTTGGTCCCCAGCTTGTGGAGTTATTTTGAAGGCAACGGACCCTTCAGGAGGTGGGCCTGGTGGCATTTGGTAGTTACACAGCTCTGCTCTCTGCAGAGCAACAGCCCACACCATTTGCTCCTGTGCCTTGGGGCCACCACTGCTCTTGAGGCCCCTCCTGCCATGGTGGCCTGAATCTCTTTGGAACCAAGAGCCATTAGAAACCTTTCCCCTCTGAAGTTGCTTCTGCTGAGAATTTTGTCACACCGAAGGAACCGTAACCAAATAAGTCTCAGGAGAGCCGATGCCATGGAGAGCCGATGCCATGGACAAGAACAGTAACCAAACATGCCTCAGGAGAGCTGGTACTGTTATCAGCCCAATTTTATAACAGGAAGTGAGACCCGGAGAGTTTTGAGTAATGGGTTTCAAGTGGCAGAAGCAGGCTGTCAGATCTCAGTAGCCTGGCACCAGCAGGTAAGCTAGCAGCCTGGGTGCATCGGAGCCACTGGAGGGCTGATCAAACACATTGCCGGGCACAGCCCAGAGTTTCTGAATCAATGGGCTGATGACGGGATCCCAGCTCCCAGATAATGCTACTGCTGAACCAGGGACGACACTTTGAGAAGCCCTGCCCTCTTCCTCCCACCAGTGGTCTGACTCAGGCCCATGTATCCAGGTTGTCTGGACACCCCAGTGCACTGGATGCTTCCCTAGGTCCTGTGGTCACAGGTGATGCCGGAGGAAAAGGTGGGGCATGGAGGGGGAGGCTGAGCAGCTCTTTTTCCTTCCACTTGTCTGGGACTCGGAGAAGACATTCACAGCATCCCTCCTTAGACTGCATCAGTCATGTGTCCCTGAGCTTCTCAGGCTCCCAGAGCTCAGGAAACAGTCTACGGATGGAAAGATAAGGCAGAGCTTTTGAAAACAGAGAGCACAAGCCAAGAATATATAAACTTATTTAAATAATTAATTTTATGTTTTTGGAACAAAATTAGATGATGACTTCCAGAAGAGCAGAAGCATTTCAGGAAGCAGGAATTCAGCCGAACAGAGTAATCACAGGCAAAGGAGACTGGGAATCAGAGGCAAATAGTTACCCATCCTGCCCTGACTTGTATTTGTGATGGTTGATCTTAGGTTTGGAATCACCTAGGAGACATACTTCCCAGGAGGGAAGAGCTACCCTGAACCTGAGCAGCTCCATCCAGGCCTGTGTCTCAGACTGGATGGAAAGGGGGAAGGAGAAAGTGAGCTTAGCATTCGTCTCTCTGTGGGCGCAATGTGACCAGTCACCTCACATTTCCATCATCCCCTCCCATCATGATGGACTCTGTACCCTCAAACTGTGAGCCAAATAAACCCCCTTCCTTTCTTGCTTCTGTTGTCACGGAGAAAAGTAACGAATACAACATGTGTTGAAAAGTCTGTGCTTTCTCCACTAAATTCCTTGTACATCTTCATCGAAAGTCCATCATGCAAATCTAGAATCCAGTGTTGAGAAAGAACGCATCAGGAGGACTCCTACTTCACAGCCACAGGCAGGAGAATCTTCTACACTAAATCCTCAAAGGCCCTTGACTCCAGAGCTCTACCCAGCCAGAGCTGCTAAGATGGATGAAAATTCAGATTCCTCCACAACAGGAAACAATAGCAGCTATTTGTGGAGCACTTCTGAAATACCACGGACTGGTCAGGTCTTCAGTAAGGTGAGCAAGTACCTTCTGATGTGAAGTTTGGAGGGACACCCACTCCAAGACCCTGTGTGCCTCCCTGGCCTTACCTTCCTCACAGCTCTAGGAAGAGTGGGGCTAAAGACTCTCCTTGAATTCTCTCCCTTCATCCTCAAACAGCCCTGGAGTCGTAGAGGCTGTGTCCACCCATTGCACTGTGAGGCAAACTGAGGTGCATGGTGGAAAGTGACCCAATCAAGTAGTGAATGGCATTGCTGGCATTTCGAAGCAACCTCTGCTCATGCCTGGTTTGTCTGTGTTCCTCTCTCATCCCTGTGTCAAATACCCAAGAGAAGCAATTTAAAAGGGGGTAGTTTATTCTGCCCAGTTTCTGAGGTTTGAGTCCGCCATGGCAGGGAGGACATGGTAGAGTCAAGCACATCACCTTAGGCAACCAGAGAGACAGAGACAGACAGAGAGAGACAGAAAGACAGAGACAGACAGAGAGAGACAGAAAGACAGAGACAGACAGACAGACAGAGACAGAAAGACAGACAGACAGACAGAGACAGAGAGACAGAGAGAGACAGAGAGAGACAGAGAGAGACAGACAGACACACAGAGAGAGACAGAGACAGAGAGAGACACACACACACACACAGAGAGAGAGAGAGAGAGAGAGAGAGAGAGAGAGAGAGAGAGAGAATGTATAAGCTGTGTTTTTCCTGCCTCTCCATTTTGTTCCTTTCTCCCAATTTTGTCCCCCACCCGTTAGAAGGTCCTGGCTGTATTTAGGGTTGGTCTTCTCCTCTTAGTATGCCCTCCCTGGAAAAGCTCTCAGACACACCAGAAGTGTGCTCTCCTAGGCTGCTGTCAACCTAACCAAGCTGACAGTCAGGCTAAACCATCACTCTCTGTGCCCTGGTTGAAATCACCTGGAAGGCTGAGCCCCACCTCTGAGCATCTGCTTCAGTAGGCAGGAGAATCTGTGCTTCTCACAGTTCCCAGAGTCCTGGTGATGCTGGTCCAGGGGGCATGCTGTGAGAACACCCCTCCTCCAGACTCCTGCTCATCCACTGGCCATGTGAAGATTCTAAGAGGACAAGAAAAAAATCCTAGAAGGCGAGCCAGATCCCTCTGGCTTGTGAATGGAATGAGAGCATCCGTTTCCCAGGGTTGGATAGAGTAGTCACAGTGTCACCCGGAATCCTCACCCAGAATCATCCAGCAGCTGCAGTTTGAATTAGGGATGGATTGAGCAGCAGTGGGAACCTTTGCAAGGACTAACTCATCTAAAAAGAATGCTTGACGTTTATTCTGAAAGATGCCTGTCTCTTGATCCTTGTAGCCCAAATGATACCTCCCCTCCAAGTATATTTCAATGGGTTTCCAGTGGTCTCTAATTCGTTCTGAGATGTCTGTCAGAGGGGCATGATGCATGAAATTCTGAAAGCTTTCCAACATTTCATTGCAAGAAATGAAGTGAAGCCTGGCTTGGGGAAATGTGACTTTGGTGTTTGAGGGGTTGAATTTTCTTTAACCTTCCAAATCTCTGTTTCTAAGTATTCCCCTCACAAAGTGTCATCAGAGAAAAGCTGGTTTTTATTCATTTACTTGCTCTTTTCTGGGATTATCAACATCCACGGCAGGGATTCCTCACCTTGCTAGAATTTGGGGGCACTTGGGCAAGCTTTTTACAGTCTGTGTACGCAGACTATTGCCTCCAGTCCAGAGCAAACCCAGCAGAGTCATTGGGGGTAGGGACAGGCTTTCTGGAACTTGAGTGCCAGGTGGGGTGGTCCACCGCTACTTTCAAGACCAAGTTCTTGGTGAATTCCACTGCCTTCACTGGTCTTTGTGCTGGTTTTTATTCATTTACTTGTTCTTTTCTGGGATTATCAAAGTCCACGGCAGGGATTCCTCACCCTGCTAGGATTTGGGGGCACTTGAGCAAGCAAACAAGGGGCTGCATAGTTCCTCCTGGAGTGAGTCCTGTGAACACAACTGCTCTTGGACTCAGGTTTGAATGGGAAGGGACATCCTATTTGTCAGAGGTCTTCCTGGGGCCAGCAGCCTTCATGGGCATCGTAGTCCTAGGAGATGGGGCATTGGCTTTGTAGAGAAGTCAACAGGGAGATGAGGTGACTTGCCCACGGGCATCAGCTGGAATTTGAAGCCAGGCATGTCTCCCTCTCTGTGTTTGGGAGTTATAATACTTGCTGCCTCCAGGCACAGGGAACTCTTTCCTTCTCAAGGGAACCTGTTCCTCATTCTGACAGCCATTAACCTCCTCTGACTGCCCCTCCATCCCTCCCACATCCAGCTTCAGCCTCCAGCCCCAGGTTCTTACACTGAGTTCTCCATGGCTGCTCTCTCAAGTAGTCTAGGTGGATAAATGCTTTGTGCTCCTATCCAGCTGTGACCAGTTTTTAGACTTGCACTTCCTGGCACTGCCTTCTCTCCTAAGAAAGACATGTCCTGGTGACGGAGAGAGTTTTTCAAATCACTTGCCTAGAGCAGAAATGGAGATCGCCCTTTTATGGCCTTTGGGGGCCACTGTCCCTGGGATCTGCTGTGCCTGGGCAGTGCTGTGCTCGATGGTCCTTGCTGTTCCTGCCACATCTGGATAGGAGAAGGGAAGTGGAGGGGGCATTTGCTGCAGGTCTTCAAATCCCTGTTACAAATTGAACATCAGGAGTGGTCACCGGAAAGAGCGTGTTTACAAAGAAGTCAGCAGTTCTGGGCAGGAAAACGTAACCCTTGGCTCTGCCACAAGCTGGAGATGTGGTGGGTATGGGCTTTTCTGGCCTGTGGCTGCCTTGCATGTTTGACAAAGATGGGGTAGCCTGGGTCCTAGAGCAGAGGCCAGTCTCTGGGGGTTCCCACATGTCAGGTTCAACCACTCACCCCAAAGAAAGCAAGTAGAAGTTGTGAAAGGATGGGAAAGGGATATCATCAAGGCAGCCGTCTGGAAAGACCGGCACTGAGGCAGCATCTCGGCCGTCTGGGAGTTGACGCAAGCAAGCGCTAGGCTTACTAGAGGGAGGGTGGGACAGGGTGAGAGGGCTGCAGGCTTCAGCAGTATGGGTCCAGCTGTGATCTGGTTCATCTTTATCTCCGTTCTGGTCTTAAGCTGATCCAGGCAAAAGTCCATAGTGCTGGAGGGTGAGGTGCATTTCCGTAAGATTATTGCTTGTGTTGGGGGGGGGCGGTGTTTGATAGGTCTGGGAGGCTCTGCTACTCCTGGAAAGAGTTGTGACTGCAAAGTTAGGGAGTTGATGACTAAGAGGTGGTCAGGTGGCTTTTAAGGGTCCTTAACCAGACGTTGTAAAAACAATCAATCAAAAAAAAAAATCAAGGTAGCCCCCAGAGGGAATACCCAGAGCCCCATCTCCCAAGTGATTCCAGAGTCTTTTAAGTTGACAAAGAACACTTACCATCACACATGGATGCCTAGTGAGGGAGACTGGGACCCAAGTGGATGAGTAATTTCATTGTCATGATCATATTGAGAAGACATCTCAAAATGATATATCACCAAATGTGGCAGCTCATGTCTGTAATCCCAGAATTTGGGAGGCTGAGGCAGGAGAATCCTGAATGAGGCCAGCCCCCTGGGCTATAATATTGACACTCTGTAAATGTATAAATAGACAAATAAGTAAACAAATGTTCTACCATGTAGATGAATTGCTAAATGGTCTTATTAATAAAAAACTTGAGCCGGGTGGTGGTGGCACACGCCTTTAATCCCAGCACTTGGGTGGCAGAGGCAGGCAGATCTCTGTGAGTTTGAGGCTGGCCTGGTCTACAAAGCGAGTTCAAGAAAAGGCGCAAAGCTATGCAGAGAAACCATGTCTCGAAAAACCTAAATAAATAAATAAATAAATAAATAAATAAATAAATAAATAAATAAATAACTTGGAGCCAGAAATTGGGGAGCCTGAAAGAGATCAGAGGAATAGAAAAATGCACAGTTAACCTCATCCCACCAACTCTGCAGTTTCCAAAGCGATCTACTTCCTGTCTACCCACACCTATATGCCTTTCTGTTCTGTTCTCTCATTTGCTTTCTCAGCCCAGCTACATCACTTCCTCTTCCTGCCCAACTCTGTCACTTCCTGTCTGTCTGTACAGACCTCCAGACCTCTATGGTTAGTGCTGGGATTAAAGGCGTGTGTCACCACACTTGGCTCTGTTCCCTAATGTGGCCTTGAACTAACAGAGATCCTCCCAAGTGATAGGACTAAAGACATGTGTTACTATTGCCTGACGTCTATGTTAATACAGTGGCTGGCTTTTTCCTCTGATCCTCAGGTAAATTTTATTGGGAGACACAGTATATTGGGGGACACAATACATCACCACACTACCAGTTTGCAGCACCAACAGCATACATATGAACCCCACCTTCATGCTCTTGTCTGCAATGGGTCTCTTGCCCACACCCCTCCTGTTTACAATCTTTTCCTAACTGAGCATGTGTACAGTGATTGTGTGGAATGCCTAAGATGATCACCCAAGACTTTGCTACCTCTCTCCTTGAGACCTGGTGGAGTTCTTCTAATCACTTTTGCCTTGAAACCTGGGCTGGTTTTAATGTCCTTCTTGACTAACAGTACAGGGCGGAAGGTCTGAGATATCTGAGCTCAGTAACCAACAGGAAGCCTTGAAGCTTCTGCATGGGACTGTTGGGATACTCACTCAGTGGGTGGCAGCCACCAGGAGAGGGATGCAGCCACTGTGAGGATGCTCTAACAAAGCCTCAGATTCTCCCAGCTCAGTCTCCTTCTGAGTGTCACTGGGTGTCCTCAAATGTTACCAAGAGCAAGAGACCCATCCAGTTGAGCACTGCTGACCCTGACCCTTGAAACCATGGCCTGTATCAAATGCATCCCAATTCTCTGAGATTTTAGTCTGCTTTTGTTAGTGCAGTGCAGATAACCAGGACAGATACCTTTACTTCCCTTCTCTTAAAAAACACACTGGTTGATTGATTGATTGATTGATTGATTGATTGATTGATTGATAGATTGGTTAATTGAGGCACATGCGGAGGTCAGAGGAAAATTGATAAGAATCAGTTTCCTCCTTCTAACTTTTGGGCCCTGAGTATTGAACTCAAGTCATCAGACTTGGCCACAAGCGCCTTTGCCTTCTGAGCCAACATTTCCAGCTCTTGTGTGAAGTGGCCTCGGTTAGTCCTGCGGGAGGACGTTGGCTCTCTCATACTTGGAGGACCCTGTACCTCTGCCTCCCACCCTCACCACTGGACCTATAGCGCCTATGGAGGAAATTTCTACTCCAAAGCTCCCATCCAATTCTCCCCTGTCTTCAAATTTCCTAGATGAGAACTGGGACTCTTTTCCTAAATTCAGTATCCACAACCAACTGATGCGGGCAGAGAGAGCTCTGTGGATGAAATAGAAACTCTGAGACACAGCATCAGTCCAGAGCTCCTTGACAAGAAGGTCCTTGTATGTGCGTCCATAGCAACCAAACAACACAGAAATAAGAAATTGGTTAAACACAGGATGGTTTCTGCGGTAATGGAATCTGGTGTTTTTGTGCCTAGAGCAAAACTACATTAAAAACAAATATTTTCTTTTTTTTGTGTACATTTGTATTTACCTCATTAAAAATTGGGTACATTCTAAAGACAATTAATGATGGAACAGGCAGCTTTTCCTTCCAACTTCTAATCTTTCTGTTGATATTTCTTCCCGGCTAAATCACTAATAACATCTTTTGATTTTTCTTAGAGAGATTTTAACTGTTTTGAAAAGGTAGAAATAAAATAACAAAGGAGAAAATTGAAAACAAGGTACAAATCCATAGACCTACCATTTTGACATAGTGACAACTACATTTTTACATTTCCTTATTGCTTTTAAAACTTGTGCACATTTGAATATTTTTCTAGGCGTTTCCACCTAATATTTTATCATAAGCATTTCTATGACCCTTCATAAATTTTATACCCCTCATTTTTAATGGCTATAGAATATTTCTTCAAGGTTTAGACTTAACTATCCTCCTTCCCCTTCACTGAATATTTGGGTTGATTCCAGTTTTTAGCTGAGTAGGTCTTTGATGGATATTTTTCTGCACATGGCTTTTGCCATATTTCAGGGTATTTTCTTAGGCTACCTTCCCAGAAGTGGATTATTGAGTCAAAGCCTATGAACATTTTTATGGCTTCAAAGTATCTTTTGAAGAAGGTAGGTGTTCCATTTCATGAGGTCCCCAAACATGAGAGAGGAAATTTGGCTTACAGAAAAAAAAAAATCCCTTGTCACACGTGCATGATAGCATTTTGGCAAATTTCTGATAATTTTCTGAGTAATTAAAACTTGCTTTTTCCATGACACAAATATAAAAAGTTATGTCTTATTTGTTTCTGGGGACAGACAATCTTTTCTGAGACACTTTGTGCTTCTGAGGTTTTTTTTTTTTAGAGTTTAAGAAGCCTTGTTCTTTCCGAGGTACTCACAGACCACAGGCAGCTTTGGACATGGGGGCCTCAGGGGCAGACCTTAATCCGGTCACAAGACATCATGTCAGTCACGGCCCTTGTGAGCTTCTTTGGACTGCCACGCTGGTAGAAAAACTCTCAAGTTGTCTTTTCTTGTGCTGTGTGGACAGAGAGGTAGACTTAAACTGTTCATTTTTTTATTTAATTTTCCAATGCTGGGGCTCGAACTCGGGGTCTCATGCTAGACAATCAGTTCTGTTACTCTTCAGAGAAGGACAGTGAAATGGAATGGATGAAACGTGAGTGGGAAGCCAGAAGACTCTGCTCCTTCCCCATCAATTGATTTGGGGGAAGTTGGTGCTATCAGCCTCCTCGTCTCTGCAATGAGGATGAGGGCACAGCCCTGACCTCCGCGGCTGTGCTGATCCTTTGAGCTTAGAGCTGAGGATGCCATTTTCACCTTAACCACATGAGCCAGCACCAGCTTATTTCCATTCTAAGAACAGAGATTGTGACAGAACCAAGGTGTTTTTTTTTTTTTTTTTTTTTTTTTTTAGTTAGTGTGTTGGTGAAGAAAAGATATGAAGTAGGGACACTTGGCTAGGGCAGGGTTCCCCAAGCTAGGGGTGGGAGTGAGGGTGTGGCTGGAGTGTGTGAGCATCTCGCTACAGAGACAGTGGCGTAGGGGATAGACAGTGTTTTAGAACGGGCTACCTGTGCAGGAACACAGAGTCACAAAGTGAGGAAGCAGGATACTGTGAGCCAGGATCGGGGAGGAGTGTCCAGGGTGAGGGGCTAGGCTCTATTTTCTGAAAGTGGCATCTTTCAAACCACTTAGGAGTAACGTGTGGGTAGAATGGTTGTTGAGAACATTGTTACAGAAACAGTGGAAGAAGGAATGAGGTAATTTGTGACAGAGGTCTTGATGGCAGCAGACAGAGTGTTGGTGGTGAAGGCTGGGGAGATCTTAGGCACAGAGAGAACTGGCAGAGATCTCCACCCGCTGTGCTCAGGCTCTTGTCACTGTTGAGGGGAAAACTCAGAGAAGAGACAAAGTAAGGAATTGGGAACAAGTTTACCTCAGAGCAAGGTCCACACTCTCAGGGTGGCAGAGAGCAGGGACTGTAATGAAGGGGTGGGGTAGCGGTGGTTATTCATGTGTTCAGACGGGGAAAGGTGGGAAATCCCAGGAGTGAGAGGGGATTTTCCCAGAGAGCATTTTCTCTCTTTCTTGGATGTGTCATGGTGTCAGAGGCACTAAGGGGACACACGGTTTGTAAGGCTGATAACGTGGAGACACCATTATAATGAAGCAAAGGGAAGTTAGTGAGTCCCTCTGTTGGCCACACTGGTCCCGGATGGTTTGTTTATTTATTCATTTATGTTTTAAATGTGGTGTGTGTGTGTGTGTGTGTGTGTGTGTGTGTGTGTGTGTGTGTGTGTACCCGTATGCATGTACACGAGTGTAGGTGCCCGTGGAGCCAGAAGAGGGCATCAGTTTCCTTGGAGCTGGAGCTCCAGGTGGTTGTGAGCTGCCGGATGTGGATGCCAAACTCCTGAACTCTGCAAGAGCAGTGCATGCTCCTAAGCACCAAGCCATCTTTCTAGCCTGAAACCCTGTGGTTTTAAAAAGTCAAGCATGAGAGTAAAAGAGTGATTCTCATCTTAAGAATTGCCCAACATTCCTATCCACTGGCTGATTAAAGATTTTGAAATCATCACATGGGTCATTGCCTATTTGTGGATCATGGAAATGATTTAAGGGGGGAGGTGTGATCAGCTGATTTTTCCCCTTTAATAAAATGGAACAGAATAAAGTAGAAGATATCTGAGAGTGTCATATGTAATAAGAAGTGTTGCTGAATTGTATGTGCACATGGGATTGTGAGCCTGAGGGTCTCGATCAATAAAGATTGACAGCTACAATTTGCTGGCATCTTTCAGTGGGTACCACCGACATTGTTTTGCTGGAATATTTCATGTTGGGTAGACAACCTCTCACATTGCACTACTGGCTTGCCAAGTGCCCATAGCATCCCCTTTTGTTGTGATTAAAGAGATTCCCTTTAGCACACCCCTTCCCCAATTTCTGAATGTCTCCAGAGCACTACTGAGCAGCTGCAAACCTTTGAACCTGCAAGGATGAAGGAAGAGGAAGCTACAGTTTACTGCTATCCCCGGGGACCACTCCCCCTTCCCAGTGGTACCCAGAGGAGCCAGGTTCCAATAGCCAGGGACAAGAGGCAGTGTGTCAGACAAGGTGTGGACAGAGAGTTGGTATAACCACTGTCCACTCTCAAAAGCAAGGAGAGGCTGTGCCGTTTATAAAATACCCATCACTTTAGTCCCAGGTCCTGTTTGCCTCTCTGGCTTAGTTCAAGGACACATTACCAACCCTTATACTTGACACAAAAATAGTAGTCCCATCTAGCACGTTCATATTTATCGTGTCTTTTGTATAGTATTTAAGGAGGGATGGCCATGGTCTGTGCATTGATGGGGGAGCCAGGTAGAACAGAGGCCAGGCAGCCTGAAGGTATGGGTTTCTATTGGCATCCTGTTACACGGGCTCCTGTCCAATGACAGCAGGAGATTCCTTAGAACCATCCTGGTTCTGTAAATTAAATAGACTTGTGCATTGGAGCCTCTGATTGGCTGGGGATCAGGTAGGAGGTCTCTTTTAGTCCCAGCTAGCTTTCTTGGATCCTAAAAGCCTTAATTCAACAGAATGCCCCAAGGTGGGGCAGGTGATAAACTCCATCTAGGAGAGGTATTAGCAGCGTGTCTGGACTAGAAACTGCAAATTCACCATCGCAGGGACAGTTTTTGAAACATGAATCTATTCTGATGCAAGAGATTCTAGGACAGGGTTCAGCCACCAGGTGCCACAGAATAACTGACCCTAGACTGGTGGTGACAGTGCACACGAGGACTCAGGAGATGCTTAAATCTCCAACTCCTGAGCCCAGCATAAATCTCCCGTTCTGACTCCACATAGACTGGGAATCTGGACTTTTTACCTTCTTTCCACAACGTGGTCCTGAGGCAGGTGGGGCACAGGTTAGAAAGCGCCAACCATGGCTGACCACTGCTCTTTGGCAGAGCAGAACCCTCTCAGGTTGTAAGAACATGTAGAACCCTAGGACATCTTAAAAGCACAGAGCATGCATTCGTAGTTCTTCTGATTTGCAATGGCCTTGATTCCGTGTGTAAGAGAACTGGGAAGCAGCCCCAGAGGCAGAGAGAAGGGCATTGATGAGGACTCAGGACTTCAGGCTCTGGTTTTGTCCTAATTAACTGTGATGCTGGGCAAGCCCTTCCTCCCTCTGGATGCAAGTGGAGCTTGCCTTGAAGTGTTCTGCTAGAGTTGCTAATCTGTGACTCTGAACCCAGCCCTATTATTTAGATTAGACAGATCATTAAGTGATATGGCTAAAACAGTAAAATACTTACTGAAGTGTTAAACACACTATGTGTTTGAGTCACCTAATTCAATGCCCCAGGTACTTTTTAATTATTATGACTATTTTTTCAATTCATGAAATTTGAAGAGCAGAGAGGTTAAGTCACTTTCCTGAGGTCACACAGCCTGTAATGGACAATGTCTGGATTTAAAAGCCCAGTCGTCTAATTTTAGATACTCTATATTTCTCATATGTCATAGACTGGAAATGACAGCTACCTCCTTTCTATGGCTTTCAGAAGCTCAAAGTCATCTTCAATATTTAAGCAACTCCCCAGAAGGCCAGTATTCTTGTGTTTACCTCTGATGCTGGCCTCCTGTGTCTGGTAAACAGATTTAGAAACGGTCTCTGAGAGGATAGTCTTCTTGCTTCAGTGTCCTGCTGGTAGCTCACCACAGCATTCAGTATGTGCAGACTTTTTCCTGTTTCTATGACCAAGATACAGAATCCATCCCTGTCAATGCCACAAGACTCCACAGCCCTAACATGTCCAAGCATTTGGTAGACTGAGCAAAGTCCCAAGGTTGTTGGTTCTGGAAGAATTCTTTGGAATGGGAAGAAAGAGAAAAGAAGCATTTGGTACAAATAGGGCTGTCTTCCTTATACCTTAGAGAAACTGCTTCTCGGGGGCTCCTCCGGGAGAGGAAGGGAAAAATACTTATTCACCCATTGTTTCTACTTGCCATTGTTCAAAGTCAGCCCCATATTATTTCCTGTGTCTTTGCAAGGGGCTCATGTGTGCACCACAAATAAGCTCCACAGCATCTCATGTTTGGGCTCCATGAAGTCCTAGAGCAGGAGGGAGAAGTGGGCGCGGTGGCTGAGGGTCAGGGCACTGCCAGGTTGTGCCATGGCAGATGCTGAGATGACCTCACTAGCCACGGCTGTACTGTGGCAGGAGCAAATGGCCACCTGGAGGCAAGTAATGGTAAGAGAGGGTGTTCCGTGAGGCCCGAGTGGTCAGAGCGGTGCCCTGGGCTGTGCACTCTGCCCTGTGAGCTGCACAGAGCTGTTCCCAGACAGCAACTGACTCCCGCTCCTGAAGAAGTCCCGGCTCTCTGTGGTTTCCACAGTTTCAGGTACCTGAAGTTAACTGTGGCCCAGAAACACAAATGGACAATTCCTATGTTTCCATTGCACACTACCCTGCGCACACCATCTACCTCACTTCCTCTCAAAATGAGGCATTGCATCATTCCACATCACCACGAGAGTAAGATGGAATATAGTATGGTTTATCAAAATCATATATATGTAAAAAAAAAGTTATGGTGCTTGTAGGGTTCAGAATCATCTGCAATTTCAGGCATCCACCGGGGGTCTTGGAATGTTCCCTAGGGATAAGAGGGCTTGCTGTACATAGGGCCTTCAACTTTATGGGAACACAATGTTCTTCACGTATTTTAAGAGAAGGGATAAAAGACTGGTAGGCAGGGTCCCTTGTGAGATCACAGCCAACTGAAATCTCTGAAAGTTGAGACAGTAAAGGAAACTCCACCCCCAGCTGAGCCCTTTGTCTCCTCCTCCACCCATTCTAGATTCCCTTTGTTCTCAGCCCACACTTCAGATGCTCTGGCTGGCTTGCTTGCCTGGTGAGATGGTCCAGACTTCTTCATCCTTTTGAAGTCTGGTCTCACGCTTGCTTTAACCGCTCTTGGACCTCATAGCCTTCATCCTGGGAATCCAAAAGCACCAGACACACTCTAGGTTGTTTTCTGTCTGTGTCCTCCTGTCTGTACGAAGTATCAGCTGCGCTGGCTCCTGGTGCCCATCAAGGCTCACTGTCCTCATTTATAGCTACTCCCTCCCCTCCCCTCCCCTCCCCTCCCCTCCCCTTCCCTCTCCTCTCTTTTCTTTTTCTTTTTGCCAGTTTGCCTACTGTCCTGAGGAACTCAGTGTGGCCCAGTCGTGAGCACACCTTCAAGTTTCATGGAATTATCATTCCATTGGAAAAGCTTTTCGGTTGGACATCACTGCCCTGACCAGCGATAGCCCAGGGCTTCAGTGCTTCTCGGGATGAGGAAAAAAGGCTTAATCCCAACACTATCCCTTGATTTCCAGACCCAAGTATATTTGGCCCTCATATATGTGGGTTGTCAAAACCAAACATTCTGACTATACTGAGTGCATGCAGACTTTCCTTGTCCTTATTTCATGAACAATGTCATGTAATAACTGTGCACATGAGTAGTGTTTATGTAATCTGGGGACTATTTAAGATATATGGGAATCCGGGGTGTTCAGCTCCAGTCGATGCATCCACAACACAAATCCTGTACCCAAGACTCAGGAACATTATAGAAGATGGAGCAGAAAGATTGTAGAGCCAGAGGACCAGAAAATCTGCTGTGCCTTCTAGACGTGACAGAGGTTTGGGTTATATGGCTGTCTAAGTAAGGCCTGAATGAGGACAACACAAACGACATGCTAACATGGGAGAAAGAAGTCTCATGGGACCCCAGCCCTAGACAAAGAACTCCGGCAACTAAGGGATGCTGAGAGCAGAAATGTCTTCCCCAGTGGGGAGCCTCCTAGTTGGTTATCCAATACTAAGTGATCAGCCCTGAAATCACATACATGCAAGCAGTATATATATATATGTATGTATGTATATGTATATATATGCATATAAATATATATGTGTGGGGTGTGTGTGTATGTGTGTGTGTGTGTGTGTGTGTGAGAGAGAGAGAGAGAGAGAGAGAGAGAGAGAGAACAGATGTGTGTGTGTGTAGTGATAACAAAGGCCATGAATTTGAGAGAGAGTAAGGAGGCTCAGAGGAGAGGTTGGAGGAAGAAAAGGGAATAGAGGAATGGAGGAAAATGAGATAACTACATTTAAATTTTTAAAAATACACTAATAAAATGTATTGGAGGGTGTGCATGGATATGCAATTATTACTCCATTTTTTATGAGAAACTTGGGCATTTTGGGGTTGGGTGTCATCTGTGGATACTGAGGAACATCTGTATCCTAGATTCTGGAGACATAGTCCAGTATGCTGGCCAGTCAGTGACTACGTCTGCCACATTCTGCAGGTGAGCACCACGACTGAGCCTTTAACAGGCTTTTCTACCACATCTACAGCCAGCTGTGTTCTGGCACTGCAGCACATGCTCACACTGATGGGTTCCTCGAATGGCCATTCATCCTCTGTCACCCCTCTTCCGCCACAAAACGGGTCTTTTCATTTGAACAACATCCGGTGGGCACAAGATGGACGAGGCAAGCGTTGTGTGTTTGGGGATATGGCAGAGATGGCAAAGGCACTCAGCCAGGGAAGGCAGTCAGTGCCAGCTATTTCGGTGCTGGCGAGGAAGACTCACTTAGTCTGTCTGTTGCCAGACTGGTGGCTGGAGGGTGTATGGAGACCTCAGTGTGGGCGTTTGCAGCTGGTGGCTTAGACGGTCAGCGTGGTCAGTGGCTAGATCTGCTCTAGAGGGGAAGAGTCCATGCTGTTGGGCAAGAAGGAAGACTGACTGACCTCCACAGGAGGCTGGTTGCAGAGTCTTCTCTGCGGTGGATAGTCTCTAGGGAGCAGTGTGAGATACATGAGCTTTGGGCTTATGTAGACCGGTCCACATTCCACTTCCCCATGTTTTCTTGTGTGTATGGTGGTGGGTCAGGGGCTGCTGGTGTCTGCATATGTGCTTGCCTCTGTGGAGAGCAGAGATCAACTTTGGGCATCTTTCTATCACTATCTCTCTATCACTCTCCACCCTATTTTTTCAGAGAGAGAAGGTCTCTCACTGCACGTTGACCTTGCCATTTGCAATTCCATGTAGTCTGGTTGACCAGCAAGCCCCCAGGACCACTGGTCTCTGTGCTGGGATTACAGGTACTCAGACTACACTGGGCTTCAAGGTGGTTTCTGAATTCAGGTCCTCAGGTTTGTACATCAGGCTCTTGAGCTGCTAACATCTCTTTGGTCCTCCCTGGGTCTTCCTGTCCTGAATCGGTCAACCTTGTCTTCCAGACTGCTGACCATCACCCAAGACCTGCGCCAGCTTCTCAGGCCTCTCTGCGTCTCTGAGACCACTCCTCCCTCCTTCAGAGACATGGGCCAGCTGCACAACTTAAGGTCTACCTAGAGGGAGGGTTCTCTTCACTTTTGTCCTTCAGGGTCAAACATGGTGGGAGATGCAGGGCTGTATGTCTACACCCCATAAGCACTTGCACAGCACCCTGAATTATCTGTGACACAGCTTGGCTCTCCCCTTTTCTTGATTACTGGTTGCAGGAAACCACCCATGAAGCCGTAGATATGAGCTAAAGAAGGGGCCTTGGTGTAAGACAGTAAATGACTTGTGGAATCTGCCTACCTGTTTGCATAGTTTGTGTTTTCTGTACCTTTTGGGCCTAATCTCAAGTACCTCACTGGGTACTTCACATTTCACATCCATCCTATACACACCGAGCTTCCGGCAGAGGCTTTACATTAGAAACTTGACTCCTGCAGGGAAAGTCAAGTGGGTGCTCTGGAGACTACTCTCCCCACTTTGAGATAGCAAAGCAGAAGCAATCCAGACCCCAGGAAGGACTACAGACATCAGAGGCACCATCAGAACTTAAAAGGCCGAGGGGTGCTGGGCCCCTGCAAGAGCCAAACAGACTGTGGCCTACGACAGCAGCTTGTCCTGAGCTTGGCCAGATGGTAGCATCCATAGCAGCTGCTGGGATAGATGCGGTGGATTTACCGAAATAGATCAACACAGCCTTTGGCAGTGAGTTGCAGTATGATCTAGCAAGCGGGGTCTCAGGGAAGGTTTCAAAAAGTGCACTTTCACACGGCAAAGATGGGAACATGTTTTACTGTTTTGCCCTACAGCTACTTGAACTCTTCAGTACTCCTTATCATGTAACTCACAGGAACACACCTCTGTAGTGTTTGTCCCTCCTCTACATTGGAGACATCATACTGACAGGAGCCTGTGAGCAGAAAGTGATAGCTACCTCAGATACTGGACCAAGGCATGTGGATGTGTGGACATGTGGGAGATAAACTCCCTTCTCTGGTCCTGGGCTTCTCAGACAACAGCATCTGAGGCAGGTCTCAGGTGCCTCTGCTGTATAGTGAGTGTCATCCTAGGGTGCAGGGGTGAAAGAAGGGGACATGAGGCCAGGAAGGAGGAAGAGCCCTTCCATCAGTGGCATTAGCTGTGCCTGACTTGGTGTTGTGAGACTACATTTGAAAATGCCTTAAGAAGATCCTCACAATGGGGCTGGAGGTGTAACTCAGGGGAAGAGTGCTTACCTGCTGTGTGCCAGACCCCAGGAGGAGTCCCAGGAGAGAGAGAGAGAGAGAGAGAGAGAGAGAGAGAAGTTACTTTCTTGGAATACAGCATCTAGAAAAAAGAAAACATATCAGCCAGATCCCACTGGCTGAAAAATTGGAAGGGAGAATTTAATTCTGTTGTGCTTGTAGACGGAACAGGTTCCAGGGCCAGAGAAAGCATTCAGGTTACGGGATAAAGGGATGCAGGGGCTGTCCGGAGAATGACGGCCGCTGTGCACATAAATGACAAAGGAGGACACCTGGACAGGGCACTGGGTGCGGGCTTAGGAACACTTGGCACACCATCCCTCCTGATTTCTCTTGTCCCCCGAACTCTCGGCCTGTCAGATTTTCACATCCATCGTGGTGTGGCATGCCAAACAGCAAGTTTCCTCAGCCTCCTTTGCATAGAAACAAGCAAGGTCTCATCGGAATACAAGCTCCTCCCGGCAGCAGCTGTGTGCATCAGGCGTGGTTTTCTCCTGATTATCCAAGAGGCAGCCCTCTTCTCTGACTATTTTAACAAGTTCACTTCTAGCCCTGGCTAGTGAAGTCCGCTTTTTCTGCTCATTAATCAGATACACAGGACAGGCTTTGTGTTTCTCCTGTGAGATACAAAAGACAGACACATCATACCCAAGTGCTGAAGAAAGTCCCGTTCAGAATGGCGTGCACTGATTCTTGGTAACCTCTTTCCAAACAAGGCCTGGGATGCTTTTCCCAGGTTCCTGTGCCCTTCCAGCTGCAGGAGACAGTCTGAAGCATGCCCTTGGAAGCAGAGCCTTCTGGAACATTTGGCTGGATTATAGGAAAACGGACAGCCTACTCGTTTAGTCAAGTTCTGGAGAATTTGGGACATTAAATCCCTGGTCCCCACATGTCCCAATCTTGCAGATTGGCCTGAACCATGGTAAACAATTTAGACTAGCTTGAGAATGACATGATGCTTCCTTTTGGCTATTTCTACAACTTCACATTGAATGGAAGGAAATCACTTAAGCCCTTGCAGCACTGTCTGACAGGAGGTGGAATGCCTTGCTTGGCTTCCTGCTCCATCTGCCCCACACCCACAACTGAGACTGTCCCTCCCATTCAACTCCTAGGCCTGAGATATCCCCTGTTCCCTCATCAATCTTAGGCCATAACTCCCACCTTCAGGCCAAATTTCAAAATAATAGTCTTCTCGTCTGTGACCATGGTCTGGCTTCTCAGGTGAAATAGATGCAAATCAGCACTATCGGCAAGGGTCTATTTCCAGTCACCATGGGAGAGAAGATCTGCAGGGACCTTGGCCTTCAACTTCCAGGGAGCTGGATATTAGGCGCCTACTTAGAATCAACAAATGTGTACGCAGGGCTTCGCTGAGAGAGCTGTAAATGAATCTGCTGCATTATCCATGTGCACTTTGGACCGATAAGTTGAAGCACAGGCATGTCCATCAGTCGAAAGGCAGGTATGCCTTCATCCTGCGGGCAGTACAGAACTGGGGCAAGCCGGGCTGGTTGTGTAATGCCATCTTATCTGTGTAATTAAACTTTATTTGTGTATTAAATACATGCTCTTCTCCATCTTCTTTTAAACACAGCCTTCTCTCTCTATAGATCTTTTGTCTGCCTGTTTGGAACAGGTTGGTGAGCTCAAAACTTAGTTCCACTCTCTTATTAGCAAAGACGGGCTTCAAGTGTGGTACTAAGTAGGACTATTCTTTGTCTTGGTGTCGGGAGAAACAGGAAATGGTGGTGAACTGGAGAGTATTGCCTTAACTGATTCAATTCCAATTAAAATTTGATCTGGAGAATGTAGGCTTCATTCATTGGGTTTACCTGAATTTTACAATTCCATAAACCTGAGTTTTAAAGATGTATTTATCTCTCTCTCTCTCTCTCTCCCTCCCTCCCTCCTTCCCTCCCTCCCTCCCTCCTCTCTCTCTCTTCTCCTCTCCTCTCTCCCCTCTCTCTCTTTGTGTGTGTGTATGTGTGTAGGGGTGCCCACAGAGGCTAGAGGAGGGTGTTAAATCCACAAGAGATACAGTTACAGGCAGTTGTGGGCTACTCTGTGTGGGTGCCTGGTCCTCTTCAAGAGCAGCACATGCTCTTAACCTCTGAGCCATCCCTCCAGCCTCCCCCCACCCCAATCTGGATGGCCAATTCTCCGTGGTTAGTGATTTGTAACAGCAGTTGTATCCATCACAGAAGGCGGCAATAGGGAAGAGAGAGAGTTCACATCCACAGACAGTGTGGACGGATGTCAAAGCCACCTAACGTGGGCAGTGTCCTTAGGATGCCCTATCTTCCTTATTAGTTCCACAGAGCCCATCTGGCTCTGGGGTCACTTTGGCTCCTTGTGCCTTAGTCCCTTAAGAGTCTATGGTCCTGGGGCTGGAGAGATGGCTCAGTGGTTAAGAGCACTGGCTGTTCTTCCAGAGGTCCTGAGTTCAATTCCCAGCAACCACATGGTGGCTCACAACCACTTGTAATGAGATCTGGTGCCCTCTTCTGGCCTGCAGGGACACATGCAGGCAGAATACTGTACATAATAAATAAATAAGTCTTTAAAAAAAAAAAAGAGTCTATGGTCCTGTGTGTCCTGGTCCTTCCCATCTGAGGATATAATCAGCGCAGTGGCAACAGCAGGGTAAATAGACATGCTGTGAGCACTGTCCTGCGCTGGCTGCTCTGAGAAATCAGTGTAGTTTACTAACATCTAGGCACTTCCTGAGAAGGGACGTGTCCTCACCCCTACTTTTCATGCAGCGCACTAGCAACTGCAAGGATTTCTGGAGATAGTGTGTCCAAGAGCTCAGCTCCCAATTCCCGCCTTTTGCGCTGCTTGTCTTCTCCCCAGCAGGCGGGATCACACCTGACTCTATGTGCCCTGGTCAAAGTTGAGACTTTGCCCTTTCCTCCTATATATTGGGTCTCCTGCCCTGTGTCGCTCACTGGGTGGATATCTTGGTAAATTGCTTGCCTTCTCTGGACCTCAGTTTCCCCATCACTAACTTGAGAACAGAAGGGAAGAGGTTAGATCAGGTTTCTGAGGGCTGCGCCCCTTGGTCAAGGTTTTGGGATTCCAAAATGTTCGGGACACACAACACGTGGCCTTCAGAGTCCTAGCTCTGTGCATGACTTCTATCCCCATCGCCACTACTCTGGGGCATGCAAGCGGGATCCTGACTGGTGTGCTGGGTGTGGCACAGCAGCAGGGAGCGACTTCAGCTGTGTGGCTTTGGGACACTGCAACTCCTCTCTGAAACTCAGTAGCCTGGTCTGTCATGTAAGGAAGCCCCAGCGATCCCGGCCGGGGTTGTGGGGCGCTGTGTCAGCACTCCGGGCTTTCTTTGCGGGTTACATAAGGCCCTGGAGTGGCGGGAAGAAGGGGGCGTGGGGAGGCTCGGCTGGGACCGGCGGCGAGGTGGGGCACCGCGCGTGGGGGAGCTCAGGGCGCGGCGGAGTCGGGTTTCAGTGCGCGGGTGACTCAGGCGCGGGCGGCAGCCGGGATCCTGCCGTCGCCACCGAGCGCCGCCTTTGTTCCGAGGGGGGGGGAAGCCGAGCTGGGGTCCGGCGGCTGCACCATGGCACCCAGGTAGGACCCGCGCCCCGCGTCCCCGTGCCCCGGCCTCGCCTCCTGGCCTCTTCCTCACCTTCTCTGCCACCGTTTCTTTCAGGAGGACCGCGCAGGGCCGGCGCCCGCGGTGGCTGCTCTCCATCCTCTCCACGCTGCTCTCCGCTGTCCTGCAGACGCGCGCAGCGACAGGTAAGCCACCGCCGCCGGTTGCGCGCCCGGGTGCCTCGGCGCCTCATTCCTGGACATAAAAGGGAGTGCTTGCTTGGTGCTGCGCGCTGGCTATACTGCCCCGGGTCCTCCCGGGCCCCCAGGTTTCTAGGCGCCAGGGCGATCGCCTCAGTCAGGGCACACAGAGAGTCTGAGCTGGACGCGGCTCCCCAGTGAGGGCAGAGGGGCTTTGGCTGCACAGTGACACCACACTGCCAGAAAGGACAGTGTCCCAAAGAGCGCCGGGCTTCCGCGCTGAGGTCCTGGCTCAGGTTGAGCAGATCCGATGTCTAGATGTCCACTAGGTCCATTGGAAGCATGGTCACTGGCAGGGACACCTTGGCGCCCTGGTCTCTCCTAACATAACGGAACAGAGTCTCTCGCGGGCTTGGTTCAGCCCAGTTACAAGTGGTCCCCATCCCTGAGGGGCAGAGGCGTGTTGAATGATGGACTAAGCCTGGGCAAGGGACCTTTCCTTCTGTTCTCTATGCCTCAGTTTCCCTCCACCAAGACTCAGAAATTGTTGAGTTAAAGTGGAGTCAGGGTTAAAGTCTGACTGCCTGGGGGGTGAGTCGCACCTCTGTTGGGTGACCATGGGCAATCCTTCTCTCACTTCTTCACTTCTTCGTGCCTCAGTTTCCTCATCTGAAAAGGATAAACTAGACCCACTTACTTCCCAGGGATGTTGTAAAGTCTAATGGACAAATGAGAAATAACGCTCTTTCCATGCTTCTGGGTACTTAGAAAATAAGAGACGAAGAAACCTCCCTGCTGGAACTTGTGTCTTGGAAAGCACAGCAGCGGCAGCGGGCAGGCGCAGGAAGTGCAGGCAGTTCCGAAAGCCAGAACTCAAACCCAGTTGGGCAGGTTCCTGTCCAGGCTCAGTCTTTGTGCGATGCACTTAGCAGAACCTGGCTTTTGGAAGAGCAGTCTCTCACCCCTTTAGATTTAGAGATCAGCACATAACCCAGTTGAAGAAGGGAAGGCTTGGAAGCATGTCATGGTCCTCTGATGGAGGCTGGGCTGGGATTGGTGGCCTTGTTTAACTCCTTAGGTACTTGAAGAAGCCTGGTACCACCCGGCTTGTGGTTGTGAGGGAGTAATACACAGATGCAATGATAGCTCTCCCTGCCAGGGAATCCAGCCTGGCATTTCTTGCAGATCAAAGGGCAGTTGGAGCAGAGTTCTGGCTTCTCCCGAGAACGGTCAGTGTGGAAACCTTGCAATTTCCCATATGACACAGGGCTTTGCCAAGTCAGCGGCAGAGGGCAGCTGACAACGTTCAGCGCCCCTGTGGGATCTGAAGAGGGCTCCAGGAGCCCTGAGCTCTACAGATCTTCCATACAGTTTACAGAACTAACTCTCATCCAACCCTGCATCAGATGAGGTTTGAACAGGCTCCCATCTCAGTTATCATTCCAGGGGTAGGGACCAAGAACCATAGTTCTATTCTCCTATTCTGAGAATTCTGAATCCAAACCACAGCTTTGTAAGTGTCTGGAGTAGGATTTGATTCAGGTACCCTCACTCTAGAGACTTTGCTGTCCACCCTCAAAGGAGTTTCCCAGAGACAGTCTTAAAGTTCCCCAGTCTCCTACTCATGACAGGAGCCCAGTGCATCTCCAAAGCTCTTGTGGCCTGCTGTGCTGGAGGGTCATCTCCATCATAACAGAGGAGGCCCAGAAGGGGTGTGCAGTTTGCCTAAAGCCATCCGGTTGTTCCAAGGTTATCTGTGATAACCTACAAGTCTATGGGAGAGACTCTTCCCACAGGGCCACTGCTCAACTGGCTATTAGGAAAGGAAAAAGAAAGGAAGGAAGGAAGGAAGGAAGGAAGGAAGGAAGGAAGGAAGGAAGGAAGGAAGGAAGGATGTGCTGGATGTGATGGTATGAATTTGTAATCCCAGCACTTGGAATGCTAAGGCAAGAGGATCATGACTTCAAGGCTGGCCTGGGCTCCATAGCTAGACTATATTTCAACCCACCCCCAAGACTTTGTAGCTTTATAGAAGCCAGCAGAGTTCACCAGCTCCACAGATGCACTGTCACAAGACGATACTCAGGCAAAGTTATTTGTCCCAGATCACATGACTTTCATAGGCAGAAGTACAGCTGGAAGAATTTATACTCTTGACCATGAATTTGAATGTTTAAGCTTGTTTCATGTCCCCAGTAGTTAAGCAGCTTCTTGAATACTAAATATTAATTACACCACTATCAAGTGAGTCTACTCCTTAAACGTCTATTCAAGTGAAAGAAAACCATATGGCCACTCAAAAACTTTTGTGTGATCGTTCATAACAGCATTATACATAATGACAGAGTAGAGAAACAAACTGGTTCATCAACTGTTAAATAAGCATATCACGGTATGTCCTTTCAGTGGAATACTGTTTGACAATAAAAAGGGAGGACACACAGATCCATGCTACAATGTGCTAAGTGTAAGTGGCCAGACAAAAACCTGCACGTTGTCAGAGCCCATTTAAACAAACTTTCTAAAAAGGGAAAACTAGAGAGATGGAGGACATCTATAATTGCTTAGTGCTAGGGAAAGACACAGGAGTGACTAAAATGGGCAGGTGGGGACTTGGTATGGAATGATCCAAGACTGGACTGTGGTGGTGGCTGTGCTATCCTGTTGATATATTAACTGATCTAGCTGCCTTCAGCACGAGCTGCACGCTAGACCTCAACAAAGCTGTTTAGAAAAAGGGAAGAAGCACTTTGCCGGCATCTAGACTCAAGTAGGTGAGATTTCTGGTCTGGTTCCCAGCAAGTCTGGCAGAGAGTCTGCACATGGCTGGCCACTTACAGGCTGCCAGCCCCACAGAGTGCTGCTGCCCCCGGAAGGCTGTTCTGAGTCCCGGCTGCTTCTCCAGGCCCCCAGCTCTACTGTTTATGCTGTTCCTGGATGTCACCATAGGCAAAGCTCCTCTGATGGGGATGGAACACAGGTACTAGTAATCTGCAGATGGTGGATTTATTAAAAAGTAGATCTTTGTAAGCTTCCTAGCTGCCCCGCCCCCATCCAGTTTTGAGCATTGGAAAACCCAGGCTTCTTCATGGACCCATTCTCTCTGTAAGCTGAGATGACTCACTTCTCCTTCTGAGCCTCAGTTTTCCCATCTATGAAATGGGATGGCAAGATGTGCTCAGCTTTGCATTTTTAGTTTTGAACACTGAGAAACAAAATGGCATTTACCCAGCTTGAGACTTATTTACGTTCAGCACACAGATTAAACACCTAATCAGCCAGGCCTCCTGCAGACTGTGTACAAAAAGGAGCCAGGCTCAGATCTCCCCCAAGGGGTTCTGAATTCACAGTCAGAAAGAAAAGACCACACCTCATCCCATATTTACCTCATCCTAAGGGTGGTCACCCTCCTCCATCACTGAAGTGTGACCATCATGGCCCCTTATGTCTCTGAAGGGTCAGAGTTAGGCTGCAGGCTAGGACTGTGGGTTTCTCTCCTGGTGAGGCTAGCTCTGTTGGTGGAATGGCTGCTGTTTCGGAGGGTGAGAGCTGTTGCTGGAGCAAGGATGATGCTGCTGGACCTGTTAATAAAGCGCTGGTGTGTGCAAGTTGTCGGCTTCTCTTGGTTTCTTGGGAGGTAACATCTCCATTCAGAGGAGTGCATCCCCAAAGTACAGTCCTGCAGACGGACATGCAGAGCAGGGAATGGAACACCCGGGGCTTTGCTCTGCTCTGGTGGGGGGGCAGAGGACTCCTCACTTCTCAGGGGTGATTGCCACCTGGACTTTTATAGCTGTCACTTCTGTTCACTTAGAAAAAGAACTTGACAGCCTAAACATACATCCTTACATCCCAGGCTCTGTCTTCCTTGACTCTGGGCCTTTTCCATGAAGAATGTACTTTTCCATTTCGAGTTCTTTCTCTGAATGTTAAGGTTTTGAGATTCATGCATGAGGCAAACAGTTTATTTTCACTGTAATATAATAGTCCACACTGTGACTACACTTACTGTGATTTATCTGTTTTTCTCCAACAGCATGTGGGCTGTCACGGACCTGTGGAATCTGACAGTGTGGTGTGACTGTTCTCATGTGCATCTCAGGACACGTGTGTAGGCATTTCCTTTAGTTTCCTACCTAGGTGTGGTGCTGGGTCACAGGGGTGCATATTCTTCAGATAAGCAGGTACTGCTGGTGTGCCTTCTTCTGTGTTTGTACCAAAACACATGAGCTGTGAGAGTCCCCATTATATCCTGGCCAACATCCAGCCCCATCACTGCCTTTCATGTCAACATTTCTAACAGCACTGGTTAGAATCTTAATGAAGCCTTAATTTATATTTCCCGTGTGTGTGTGTGTGTGTGTGTGTGTGTGTGTGTATCCCTATCTGTGACTGTGCATGTCTGTGACACTCTGTGCGTGTGTGTCTCCCTGTCTGTGACTGTGTATGTCTGTGACACTCTGTGTGTGTGTGTGTGTGTGTGTGTGTGTGTGTCCACACGCACGTGAGAGCTCGCATGCTGAGTCAACCATGGCTGTTCCTCTGGAGCCATCATCTTGTTTTTTAAGATAAGGTCTCTCACTTATTGGTGTAGACTGCTTGTCCAGCTAGCCCTAGGGATCTTCCTGCCTCCAGCTCCCCAGAACTGGTGTTACAAATGCACGCTGTGCTCAGTTTTTAACCTGGGTGCTGGGGATGGAACTCAGGTCCTCACACTTGTGTGGCAGACACTTTACTCAGGGATCCATCTCCCCAGTCCAAGTCAATCAACCTTGTATGTTTATGAACTGTTTGGATATACTGATTGACTTTTAAAAATTAATGTGGAACTGACCATTTTAAAATATGAAGACGGGATCTCTCACTGAACCTGGAGCTCACAGATCAGGCTAGGCTCACTGGCCAGCAAGCCCCAGGGCCCTCCTGTCTTTGCCAGGCAATCCATTTTGAACATGCTTCTGCTCTACTTGATCTGACAATCTCATCTTCTCTTAGGACTCTGCCCAGGGGGTTCGCCCTCTCTTCCCAAGTGTCTTGGGTGCCTCTCAGTAACAGGGACCTCAGGCTGCATGGTGATCTTTGACAATTCCTGAATCCTCTGCTGCAAAGAAGGAGCCAAGGCCTGGGCCTTGTCTAGCCCTAAATCCCAGAATCTCAGATGGGGCCTGGCACAAGTGGACACCCAGTACAGTTTTTTAATAAATCAAGGCAGAAGTGAACAGGGCTATCTGACTTTTCACCTAATGTACCGTCTTACCGTATCCACCATGGTACATAAGCCATGCCAAACCTTCCACAGCTCTGCCAACTGTAGAGTGACTGGCTGAGTAATCAGGGAACTTTAAGGGGCTTTCGGTTTCCTTCCATAACTTCGTAAGTAGGTGGTCTGGGATTCATTCACGTCACCCTGCTCTTTATCGTTTTTGATTGTATGAGCTAGGTGGCCCGTCTGTGTACTAGCTCACCTATTCTCTTATTTCTGATGGCCAATATAATCAAGGGTGGGACATCATATTTCCTCTTCTAGTTAAGCTTCTGAGTTTATCTTTGATGGCTACAGCCTGATCCTTTGAAAATAGACCAAAGATAAAGGTGTAAGCCGAAGTCAGTTCTATTCCAGACAGGAGCCAAGATTCCCCGAATTACCAAGTGCGAGCTATTGCCCTCACTGTGTTTCATTGTACAATTTTTTTCATTTAACAATATAAATTTAATTCTTTAATCCCTATATTACTGGTCACGTTTATTCAGGAATGCATGTGTGCTGCCTGTGTGCATGTGTGTGTGTGTGTGTGTGTGTGTGTGTCTGTGTGTACTTAAGTCCACATAGTTTTGATGATTGTTGTTTTAAAGTCAGGTGAGGGACATCACCTCTGCCATCTTCACTAAGCCACGAATTCCTTGTCTGAAAACATTTATTTATTTATTTATTTATTTATTTGTTTATTTATTTATTTATTTATTTATTTATTTTGTTTGTGTGTGTGTGGTGTGTGTGTAAGTGTGCACGTATATAGAGATCAAAGAACAAACTTGGGTGTCATGCCCAGGTACCATTCATGTTTTTTGTATTTGTTTTGTTTTAGACAGGGTATCTCACTGGCCTGGAAGTCAGCAAGTAGGCTGTGCCGGTGAGTCCCGGGGACCCTTCTGTCTCCAGCTCCCAGCACTGGAATGGAGTAGTAGCCGTCAGCCCACAAATAATGACATTGGGACTTATTATTAATTATGAAAGTTTGGCCTTTAGCTTAGGCTTTTCCCCAACTAGCTCTTATATCTTAAATTAACCATTTATATTAATCTATATTCTATCACATGGTGTTACCTCTCTTCCATTTTGCATCTCCTGTTTCTTCTCTGTGTCTCCTGGCTTCTCCTGCACACCTCAATTCCTCCTCTTCTTCATTTCTCTCCCCAGAAATCTCACCTATACCTCTTGCCTAGCTATTGGCCGTTCAGCTTTTTATTATACCAATCACAGCAATACATCTTTACACAGTGTACAAATATCCCACAACACTGGAATTGTATATACTTACATATCCAATAGTTAGCCTTTAAAAGAGGAGATTTTTTAATACCATAAAAAGTGACTAAAGTAATAATAGTCATTATAAAAACCTGAAGGAAAAATAAAAAGGGAAATTCCTTTTTTTAAAATAAAGATCATGGCCAGACAGTGATGGCGCATGCCTTTAATCCCAGCACTCGGGAGGCAGAGCCAGGCGGATCTCTGTGAGTTCGAGGCCAGCCTGGACTACCAAGTGAGTTCCAGGAAAGGCTCAAAGCTACACGAGAAACCCTGTCTCGAAAAACCAAAAAATAAAATAAAATAAAGTAAAATAAAATAAAGGTCACATGCTATCTGTGACTTAACAAAAAAGAAAGCCTGCTCACGTTTGGGGGTTTCTCACTATTGTTTTCACATATATTAGAGTGTGAATAGATCATTGGCACACTGTATTTTGTTGATTGCTTTCTTCCCTTAACAATCATCTAGATGCTTCCTCAGGATCATTAAACATTCTCTAATATTCTTTGTGCTTGAACTAGCATTTCATAGTGCAGATACCACAGTTAAACTGGTCCTCTTGTAGGCTTCTAGCTGCTGCTGCTGCTGGCTCAGTATAAATCCTTCTGTGACAACCACAATGTCATCTCTGTTTGATGACTGCTGTGATTATTAGTGACCACAAATTCCTAGAGCAAATCATTGGAGGTTTTGTTGCAGTCTTTGGCCAGGCCATGGTAATTTACCATCCAGGCCACAGCCAATGAGAACGCCTTTGCCCTAGCCTTTGATTTGGGCTGCTGCTTCTCCAAGAAAATGACAACAGACAAGGGGCCGGGGTCCACATTGTTTCCTCACATCCCTGCCTTAGCCAAACAGAGATGGGGGCTCCTCTCCTCCATTCACTCACTCAGTTTTGAGTGCCTTGTGGTAAACGCCAGAAAGGTTTTTCAGAAAATTAGAATGTGAATGTGCAGGTCACAAACTTGGTGTCTACGACCCCCTGAAAGACCCTGCGACCAGCCACCAGTGGGTTTTAAGACTGTCTGGAGCAGCAGTGTTCCCAACAGCCAGTCTAAGCCGGGCATGGTAGCTCGCACCTGTGATCCCTGCACCCTAAGGCTCAGGCAGGAAGATTGCCAGGAGTTCAAGACCAGCCTAGGATGCATCGTGAGATACTGTCTCAAAACAGCATCAAAACAGACACAAACACAAAGCGAGCAAATCCTCCAGTTCCACGGCTTCTTTAGAAGGTGATGGCCCTGAGTCTCCAAGGGAGTCTGTATTTGACCACGACCCAGGTAGCAGATTTAGGATGTGGTTCATGCCTCTGGTCTCCAGGGTTCTGGATTCAATATCTTAGCTCTGCTGCCACCCTTTGAGTGACCTGTTTCAGTCTTTCTTATTGGTAGGTTGGGACAGGATCAGAGATGAGTCAGGAGTCTGTCACTGATGGCAAAGTTCAATGCCTCGCTAACCCCCTCCCACCTTGCTGTGGGTTCCTTGGAGGCAGGACCTTTGTTTTGTTTACCTGTGTTTCCCCGAGCATATGGCATGGCACCCAAAGGATAGAGTGAGCACTTGAATTCATTAAAGAAAGAATCCCCAAAGCTTGGGGCTAAGGTGACCCAAAGGGCATGACAGGCCCTTTGACGTGATCGTCTGTGTCCTGGAGGCTACTCAGTCATCCATTCTGGTTGCAGGAGGTGGTAAGGGGGTGAGAGCAGGGCTTACAACGTAGATACATCAGGAAGAGCATGTGTTTGCTGTCTGGGGATGTAGCACCGTGGTAGAGGGCTTGCCTAGTATGCACAGAACCCTGGTTTCAATCCTCAGCACTGCATAAATCACATGGTATAGACTCAACGGAAGTTCAAGGTCAACCTCAGCTTCTTAGTGAGTTTGAGACCAGCCTGGGCTAAACAAGATGTTTCCTGAAGAGCAATCTATGTTTGCTTTCCATGTTGGGAAATTATAACTGTTCCATCCACTGGAACAGAGGTGCTGAGGTCCAGCTGATGACAAAGCAGCTCATTCCGTCAGTGTCCTCTGCTTTTCCACCTTCAGTCACACAGGCTTGTGGCTGCTTGGCTCTGCCTGGCCTTTCGTCCAGCCCCTAGAGGTAAAGTGACCAAGCTCAGCTAGCTGGAGGTCATGGTGCAAACTGAAAACAGCCACATGTACAACAGGGCATCCTGGCTCCTAGGTTAGTGTTCTGGGATTTAGAGAGCTTCCCAT